>OW386290.2:24486833-24682542 GCA_936432065.2 Rutpela maculata
AATCGGTGTTGATCGATCTGTCTGTGACTTCTTTTTATGCGCACGCTTATTTTGGAACGGTTTAAGATATTTTTTCCAGTGCCTCTACAAAGATTTATTCAGGGTATAAATTGAACAGCAGTGGCGAGAGAATGCAACCCTGTCTAACTCCCTGCATTTACAATGTCCTGACTCGTCATGCCTTCATGCTTGATGTGTGCCGATTCCAATAAAGGTTTTTTATAATCTGAATGTCTTTGGTATCAATTCTTGTAATTTATAATAGTTCTATAAGTTTGTCATGTTTGACGGTGTCAAACGCTTCCTCATATTCGATAAAGCAGGCATAAACATCTTTTTGTTGATCCAGACATTTTTAGACCAAGAAAAGGGGCTCTCGAGTTCCATATCCACATTTAAATCCGAACTGCGTACTTCCTAGACGCTGTTCTAGTTTTGTTCTTATTCTGGCATGAACAATTCTCAAGAACACCTTTAGGGTGTGACTCATTAAACTTACAAGGCGATATTCCCTGCACTTTTTTAGTTGGGCTTTTTGGGGAGTGTTATAAACGTAAATTTAAAAAAAATATATGTAAAATGTAAAATATAAGATGTAAAGCATGACATAATGTTCTCTATTGAAATGAGGCCTTATTCGTCATACAAGGTGATCATCAGAGGCGTGCAAACTGTCATGCATTATATAAAC
The DNA here is from genome assembly GCA_936432065.2 of Rutpela maculata. Lineage (NCBI taxonomy): Eukaryota > Metazoa > Arthropoda > Insecta > Coleoptera > Cerambycidae > Rutpela > Rutpela maculata. The sequence goes on from OW386290.2 coordinate 24,487,525, forward strand.
AATGTTTTATTCTAAGAGCAAAATGTTATTAAGGTTTTTAATTAAACACAAAAATACGAAGATATATAAGATATCGCAAATACAACATACAGTGTCTCTCAGATCCAAACGACCTTCACGCAAGGTGATTTATTATTTTTGAGTTCAAATGCTATTAGGTATCCGCAGTTGCTCTTTTTAAACTGGGAATCATCATTATTTTCACCCTGGACCCAGTATACAGGGTGTTCGGCAGAGGGTGTGCCAAACGGGAATGGTGGGGCTAAGTTAGTTAGCCCTAATTACCTCCAATTTTCTCATGTTATTTAAAAAATTTTATTGCATGTGGCATACGGTCACAAATGGCATTAAGGGGACAAGTTTTTGAAAGTATTTGAACATCTTCATAGCTTTTCGTTTTTTTGCAAATGCAAGGGAAAGTTGAACTTTATATGATCCTTTCTACCAATTCTGGGGACACTGTTAGCTCATAATAATTATTTTCTTTAATTATCAGAGTCTCATATGATTGTGTTAGAACACAGATACATTTGCAGAAAATAATAAAAATTATTTTGATTTGTTACAACCATAAAAAAAATTGTTACACATGCTAAAAGGCTGATTTGAGGGAAATTTTAAAAAAAATAAAATAATAATATCTCAAAAACGGTGATACTTTGGATAGAGGTCATTAGGGCTAACTAACTTCTAAATGGCCCCACCTATCCACCATTCCCGTTTGGCACACCCTCTGCCGAACACCCTGTATATCGTCGTTATAGTCATTTCTTTGTTCAACTAGCATATCTAATATTTTTCCCATTCTTTCATCGCTCTCATTTGGATATTTGTCTTATTCCCATTTTCTTGCTTTAAACTCTTTATAATTTTCCAACATTCATTTGATCTTGTTGCACCTACACTGTTTTCTATCTCCTGGCATGTTCTTTCCCACCACTTACTTTTTTGTCCATTTTACCATTTTTTTTACATCTCTGCTGGCTCTTGCATATTGCTTCCGGTCTTCAGCATCCTGGGTCGTCAATCATTTTTCATAAAGCTACTTCTTCTACATAATAATTTGCTCCAACTCATTGGTTATACAATAGTTCCTTTGATTTCTTATTTCTTGATTTCCCAATGCTTCGCATGCCACTTGGTGGACTCTTTTCTTGATATTGTCATACATTTTGTCTGCAGTACCCCTGGTTTGTCTTTAAGTTTGTTTGCCACTCTAATTTTATATAAGAATTTAACAGATTCATCCTTCAAGCTTTCCAAATTATATTTAGGGTGATTATTCTTCTTCATTTTTTTCTTGCGAATTTTTCTTTCTTCACGTCTTATACGGTAAAAAGATTGGGGCTTTCAGAAGCAAGTGGTCTGTGCCAGATTCTGCCCTCCTGAATACTCTAACATCCATAGTTCTAAGTCTGGTGTTTTGTTTCTGGATTATATAATCTATAATCGATTTTAATTGTTTCGTAGGTTGAATCCATGTATATTTATGTACGTCCTTATGCTTAAAGAACCCATTCATTACACGTAAGGAATACGCCATATCTCTCTTAAGCCTAGTTTCATTAGTTGAGTTAGAGGTCAAGTAATTTGGGTAAGTACTAACTATCCCTCTAACTCTACCAATTAAAGTGTAATTGGTAGAGTAGAGTACTAGATCATGGTCGAGGGTAGGATAAAACGGTGGTAAAGTAACTCGCCCACTCACCTTCTCCTACCACCGACTTTTACTCCACTCGACCGCCGCGCCGCTATACTATTATACTAAGGAAAGCAGGTCTCGATCTCATATACGATATTCACTTAATATCATGTACTACTTTGACTCTCCGTTAATCTTGGCCCTTCGAAACAACGGTTTCTGAGAAAAATTGTTTTTTTAAGATTTACATACACTCTATAGGAAAACGTGTAATTTCCTACATTTCCTCGAATATCTCGATAATTATCGTTTTTTTTTTTTCGAAAAATTTGTAGACAGCTTATGAAAAGAGAATTGATTGAGCTTTCCGACGCTTTTTCTATTTTTTCCCTAACATAAAAAACAAGTCTTTTGACCGAATATGCGCTCCGGGCTATTGCAGTTCGCGGAGAAGTTTTGCATTTTCCGCCGCGTATTATTAATCTACAAAACTGATTTTTTGTCTACAAGCAGTGCATTATTTAGATTAAAAATCACATTCTACCTCCGCTTAAAGGTGGCTAAATCTTTGAAGATAACAAATATAAAAGGGTGAACAAAAATTAAATTTTACAGTTAATTTTATTAATAAACAAACTGAGTAATTTAAACAAAATTTTCTCAATTTAATATTTATTGTTATAGTCGTAGATAAAGTATAGTATTCAACTTGCGGTAATGGTAATAACATTACCGCTCGTTGAATAATATACTATTATATTTCACTCTTTTTTCTTTATTTTCCACTTGTCAATAATGACAATGTTTTGATTCATTGAAACTGTCAAATAAATGTCATTTTAGGATATGGCGTTATAAAATAGTAGATTGTAATACAAGTGTGGCAAGGGCTTCATTACAAAACGATGTATGAAAGTAGGAACACGAGCAGCGAGTGTTCCTATCATACGAGTCTTGCAATGAATCTTGCCACATGTGTGTTACATACTATTTTTTCTACGGTTGTGAAGTTATTTCCCTTTTTTAAAGTCTTTCCAAATTTTGAATTTGCTGCCTGACAGATTTTATTTAAAGTGACATTTTCCGCAGTCATTCTTAAGTTAGAAAATTTGACCTTGTAATTGCAATTCATGTATAATTAATGTACATTTATAGAATTTAATTGTTATTACCAATAAGTAATATAAAATTCTTTAAGGTAAACACTATTTTATTCTGGTGTGTGAAGGTGTAATAAAGGCGTGTGGCAAAGTGATATTTTCTGCAATCATTTTGAAGTTAGAAAATTTGACTTTCAGCACAATCGTAGAAAAAATATTTTACACTCCTTAAAAAAAACATGTACGTATGTGTAATGGACTTAAACATTCATATAATAAATATTTGCTTTTCTTAGTTGTAGTAACAAATACAAGATGGCCCTTCTTAAATAAATAAAATCGCACATAAAATTATTTTTTTTTATAATATACAATAATGTATAAGATATAAGATTGACTTTTAGTGTCCGTCACCGATTATATTATTTATTTTTTATTATTATTATTTAATTGAATTTAATGTACTCTCTCTTGAATCACCCTGTACGAAAAATATACGTTTTCAGCCCTTAAAATAAAGGGTTTTCGAGGGTTGTCACTATTTGAACATTTAATCAGCATCAAATCAACTACCAAAATCCAAAGTTTCAAGAAAATTTAACCTAAAGCAAAAATCATGTATTTTATGCGGAGACCTTTGGCCAGTAAGAGCTGGGATATTGTTGAATTTTCGACGACCGACATTCACCTTGTTCAATTTACCGTCATTCTGTATAAATCCTGTTCGCTGATAGAATCCCGATCGTATAGTGTAAAGGAATATCGTCCGGAGCTCTGTCATTCCTTGCCTTTATTGAAATATTGTTTGTAACCTAATCTGTAACGTAAGTTTTAATCTTTGTGGTCAAGTTACGACCGATGACGACGTGCGGCATATCTATTGTTCGACAGCAAACCAATTTGCGTACCGCGCACAGTGGTTCAAAGAGCGGATTTAGCTTATCAAAAGTGGTCGACTCATGTCGCGCCGGATGACGTCATTACCCACCATAAGCCTTTCGAAGACGATAGTTAAACTCAGTCATCAGTCACTTCTTTTTGACTGCTGTTGTTACATGTGTTTAAAGAGGGAAGTCAAAACTTTTTATTATGGGCCCTACTAGTCACGGTATGTACTAGTATGCTGTACATTATTTGTTGAAATCATTATCGTTTTTCTCGGCTGTTGAACAATAATTAATCGGAAATAAAAAATAATAAAAATGAAAAGTTTGACAAAGCTTATATTTTGTGGAACTTCTAATTTCCTGTGCATATTAATCCACAGTCCTTGGATTTCAAAAGCTACACTCAAAGAAAATGATGGGTAAATTCAACGAAAAGGAGCATATGAAATCGCGCCTATCTAGTTTCATACTTAAATTAATCAGAAAAGAATAGTCATACAACTTTATTTGTTTTCGTAAACAAATAGTAGTTTAATAATCATATCTTCTTGCAACAAATTAAATAGTACAATGACATTTTTTTATGTTCACTAACCATTTTCAATTTGGCTTACAATTAAATAGTACAACGACTTTGTTTTTTGTTCACCAACTAATTTTTAGGTTGATCTACACTTTATTGTATGATGAAGTTTTTTTTGGTTTGCCAAAATCTCAGTATTGAGACATCAGACCACCCAAACCAAAGATTAGAGATCGTTTATAAGATCCATCCAAATATATCGATGATCTCTGAGAGAATTTGAACATTGCAATCATGTTATTGATTTTCTATAAATTCATAAGAGTATAAGATAATGCATGATTGATTATTGTCAGTGATTTGTATGTGGCGTCATCTGGGAATAATTTCTGTAACAGACTACATGGTAAGCAAGCAAATTTTATGGTAATTCTTTTAGAACTTCTAGAAGATGACAATAATTTTGGTTTGTCTACCAAGTACAATAATACAGCGAACTAATACTGGGTTAGAATTACAATTCGATAATAGTTAAAAATAAAATATACTATTATCTAGTTTAATTTGACAGAATTTAACAAAATAATAGTCAGACGAAAAAAATAATAGACTTATTCATCTATTTTTTAAGTTAATGTTTGTTTTGTTGTACGACAACTTTTTATTAATTAAAATAACAATCATCTCTTGTTGAAAAATACCAACAATATAATTTAGTTTAACAAAATTAACGATATTGTTAGTTAACCATTTTTTTTTTGTTGAATTTACCCATACTATTTCTTTGAGTGTATCTAGTAAGGTATCTATTTTCATTTTAGTTGGTGCCAGCAACAGAGCTCGACGAGAGTTGTTTGAAGTTAGGCATGCAGAAACGCAACACAGTGAAAAAATGTTTGCTGTATATCGATATATAATTACAAAATTACACTTAGTAGATACTAAACGAGATGTTGGAGAAAAATTACTTATTGAGAAATCTGGTAAATCTGCAAACTGTTTATAAAAAGATGGAAGCAATGTCACGCCAACATTAACTATTTTAAAACTGATACTGCAAAATTGTATACAGAAAAGTATAACTGGTATTATATGCCAATCACTTTACATAATGTACTGATCTGGATCGGAAATCATTAAATCGCCTATAGTGCCTATAAGAAGAATGTTTAAGGAGGCTCAAAAATCCCGCCATAAAGATGCGAAAAGATTCAGAGAACATAGTACTCGGAAGGCATCTCGAATTAACACACCCTGAAATATTTAATACACATGTTATTGGTAACAAGCGATCCATTGATCAATTTTTTCAGAATATTGCTGAAAAAACTTAAAGATCACTTTCCCAGGAAGTTGTTAATTTGCTCGAAATTGATAAGTTTTAAAGTATGTACTTTGATTAATACATAATCCTACACATGAGACAAAAAAGACAATGTGTACATACGATCATAATTTTAGCTTATTATTCGCAAAAAAAACCTGTACAATAGAGTACTTCTTGTAGGTAAACAAAATTTTGTTCATTAATTTTAATTGCTTTTAATAACAGTGGCCGTTTATTTATTCATTTCAATCATGGTTTGGAATCCCAGTAACACAGAGCAGTTCAATAAAGTATACTAAAATAGAATTAAGGTATTTTTATTCATAACGAATATTTTTGATAAGCTAAATCCGCTCTCTGAACCATTGTGATGCGTGTCGTCGTCGAATGCGCCTGGCGATTCCAGAGGTGGGTTGATTTTCCCAGAAGTCGGGTATAACAGGTCTACACCTGCATTTATTTCAATTAGTGCCAATTTTCTGTCTTGTTCTATTGTTAAAATAGTAAACATGTATCCTGATGAATTTTTAAATCTGTAATCACAGCAATTAGTTTTGAATTTGTTGGAATATTTTCAAAAGGAAAATGAAAATGGTGGACCTTTATTGTCAATAAAAGCTGTTCAAAGGTGAGTGGGTGAGGCTTTAAAAATCGATAAAAAGACTGTAAAAAAATAGCTAAAAACGACAAAGACAAGAGTTACACGATGCTGTAAAATATGAAATAGAAAATGTTATCTGAAAATTTTGAAACGTGGCTGATAGAGAGACTTTTGCCAGGGTTACAAAATCCAAGCATTATTGTTTTAGATAATGCTAAGTATCACTCTCGTATTGAAGAAAAACAACCAACCCAATCTTGGACGAAAGAAAAAATACAAACATGGTTAAAGAACAAAAACATAGATTTCAGTGATACCGCATTTAAAGCCGAATTGCTTCAAATAGCTGGAGCTAACAGAATAGAGCAACACTATGTTGTCAACAATTTAATTAGAGACATGAGACATGAAGTACTGCGGCTGCCATCATATCACTATCAATTCAGCCAAATAGACCTTGTTTGGGGGAATTTGTAAGGGAAAGATGATTTTAGTGACGAAGCCGTTCTTGCTATGTGGAGTACGGCTTTATCTCAAGTGTCGAGCTCAATTTAGTCCAAGTGTGTAAATCACACAAATAAATTGGTTTTAGAGATATGAGGACTCTGAAGAATTACACATTGACTAAAAAAACTAAATTTATTTATTTATCTTATACAGGGTGACAATCGGGAACCGGATGTTTTTGGAACGCATAGTACGGAGCTTAGCGCGGTTATAGGAGGGCGAATACAATGTTACTATCTTTGTAATGTTATGCCATTTCAGTAGCTACTAACTGCCACACGAATATATTGGATGATTTGGAAATAAATGTCATACAAAGAATTTGCAAGATAATAATAATGAAGCTTACACAATGCCATTTACGGTGTGTATCGAGTATGGAAGATAACGTCATCGAGATGGTGTCGCATTGAATGCAGTTTTCGACCCTCTTCATGAAATCGTCCATAACACGCTCTAACATCGCTTTATCAATAGTCACAATTTCCTGACGAATGGCATTCTTCAAGTCGGCCAAATTACGGGGCTTGTGGGTATATACACGACTCTTCAAATGCCTCCACAGAAGAAAATCACAAATTGACAGGTCTGGAGACCTTGGGGGCCACGGCATATCTCCAAAACATGAAATGAGTTTTCCTGGGACCATGTTGTGGACAACATTCATTGATGAGTAGGCAGTATATGCCGTGGCACCATCTTGCTGAAACCACACATTCCTTGGATTTATCCATTTTCGGAGTAGTTCTGGCATAAAAAAATTTTGGATCACCTGAACGTAGTGGTTAGAATTAACGGTGACGCTACACCCGGCTTCTTCAAAAAAATAGGGACCAATAATGCAAGTAGGGCCAATGGCACACCACACTGTGACTTTTTCAGAATGAAGAGGATATTTCGTGGATTTTCAGGAGCCCAGTACCTGAAGTTCTGTCTATTAACTGTTCCATCTAAATGAAAATGAGCTTCGTTGCTCATTAGAAGCTGCAGACCTAAATTATCTTCCAAATTCACTTGCATTCTCATAGCAAAATCCCCACGAGTTTCAAAATCTCTTTCCTTTAATTTCTCAACAATCTGTGGTTTGTAGGGGCGGAATTAAAAAAAAAAAATTTCTACCAAGAATCTTAAATTTTTATTAAAAATACATATTTATCATTATTATGAAGCATTTTTCGTGTGGCTGTTAGTAGCTACTGAAATGGCATAACATTACAAAGGTAGTAACATCGCATTTGCCCTCCTCTAACCGCGCTAAGCTCCGTATTATGCGTTCACAAAACATCCCTTTTCCCGATTGTCACCCTGTATTAGGTACTTATATTTTATTGCCATATTTGTTTTATATTCGAAAACACCAACGAGCCTACGCCATCTTAGTTCAGACGTTCGTGACGGCACACCGGGACTCTTTCAGCGAACAGATTTTATATATTATTTTGGTATGGCAATCACACATATTGAGCCTGTTTGATAGTAATATCGTGATTTTCGACGGCTGCCCCATGCACTACAAGTTTTGAATGCTCCTTATCGAATAATCTAAAAACCGTTCAAAGTTAGAAAATGATGTTCGTAATCAGAACAAGCTCGTATAATGGGCCTTGGTACTTATCTAAGATCTCTTTAATTAGGTAGTTGTAAGAACCTCCCAGGTAGTCGATAGTAATAAGCTCCATTATCATTACATTTATTTGTTTTCTCGAAATTACACGTAGTTTTATCAGAATAAGAATTCCTGTAATGCAAGTTTAATTACAAATAGGTGAGCAGATACGGCAATTTTGAAATTAAGATTGACTTAACTTGGAATAGAACTGGGGCTAAGCTGCATAATCTACATAGTACATTCCATACCGTTTCTTCTGCCCAGGAAGTGGCTATATCAACGTAACTGCTTGAAGATAGAAGGGAGGGGAAGGAGTCGCATATCTCCCTCTATATTGAATTGTACAGTGTACTTGTAATACCAATTGACATAAAGATCTGTTGTAAAGCATCACTAATTTTTTTTTATATAAGGACAACCCCTTAACAAAATAAATATTTTTACAATGACTCATTTTCCATTATCTTTTTTAAAAAAGTTTATTTTACCCCACGATACAACTGTATGTTGCTTAGACAATGAAAGATTCATATATATCACCAATTTTTTTTGTGTAAAATTGAATTCTCTACAATTGTTCCTATAGTTTTACTTCCACATCGCAGAAGTATAGTACCCGTAAAGAAATATTAAATAGGCTTAGAATGTCACGAAACGTTGAGATTTTAAGTTTGAACGAAAAAAAATTTCTGCCAATCGGTGTTGATCGATCTGTCTGTGACTTCTTTTTATGCGCACGCTTATTTTGGAACGGTTTAAGATATTTTTTCCAGTGCCTCTACAAAGATTTATTCAGGGTATAAATTGAACAGCAGTGGCGAGAGAATGCAACCCTGTCTAACTCCCTGCATTTACAATGTCCTGACTCGTCATGCCTTCATGCTTGATGTGTGCCGATTCCAATAAAGGTTTTTTATAATCTGAATGTCTTTGGTATCAATTCTTGTAATTTATAATAGTTCTATAAGTTTGTCATGTTTGACGGTGTCAAACGCTTCCTCATATTCGATAAAGCAGGCATAAACATCTTTTTGTTGATCCAGACATTTTTAGACCAAGAAAAGGGGCTCTCGAGTTCCATATCCACATTTAAATCCGAACTGCGTACTTCCTAGACGCTGTTCTAGTTTTGTTCTTATTCTGGCATGAACAATTCTCAAGAACACCTTTAGGGTGTGACTCATTAAACTTACAAGGCGATATTCCCTGCACTTTTTTAGTTGGGCTTTTTGGGGAGTGTTATAAACGTAAATTTAAAAAAAATATATGTAAAATGTAAAATATAAGATGTAAAGCATGACATAATGTTCTCTATTGAAATGAGGCCTTATTCGTCATACAAGGTGATCATCAGAGGCGTGCAAACTGTCATGCATTATATAAACAATGTTTTATTCTAAGAGCAAAATGTTATTAAGGTTTTTAATTAAACACAAAAATACGAAGATATATAAGATATCGCAAATACAACATACAGTGTCTCTCAGATCCAAACGACCTTCACGCAAGGTGATTTATTATTTTTGAGTTCAAATGCTATTAGGTATCCGCAGTTGCTCTTTTTAAACTGGGAATCATCATTATTTTCACCCTGGACCCAGTATACAGGGTGTTCGGCAGAGGGTGTGCCAAACGGGAATGGTGGGGCTAAGTTAGTTAGCCCTAATTACCTCCAATTTTCTCATGTTATTTAAAAAATTTTATTGCATGTGGCATACGGTCACAAATGGCATTAAGGGGACAAGTTTTTGAAAGTATTTGAACATCTTCATAGCTTTTCGTTTTTTTGCAAATGCAAGGGAAAGTTGAACTTTATATGATCCTTTCTACCAATTCTGGGGACACTGTTAGCTCATAATAATTATTTTCTTTAATTATCAGAGTCTCATATGATTTTGTTAGAACACAGATACATTTGCAGAAAATAATAAAAATTATTTTGATTTGTTACAACCATAAAAAAAATTGTTACACATGCTAAAAGGCTGATTTGAGGGAAATTTTAAAAAAAATAAAATAATAATATCTCAAAAACGGTGATACTTTGGATAGAGGTCATTAGGGCTAACTAACTTCTAAATGGCCCCACCTATCCACCATTCCCGTTTGGCACACCCTCTGCCGAACACCCTGTATATCGTCGTTATAGTCATTTCTTTGTTCAACTAGCATATCTAATATTTTTCCCATTCTTTCATCGCTCTCATTTGGATATTTGTCTTATTCCCATTTTCTTGCTTTAAACTCTTTATAATTTTCCAACATTCATTTGATCTTGTTGCACCTACACTGTTTTCTATCTCCTGGCATGTTCTTTCCCACCACTTACTTTTTTGTCCATTTTACCATTTTTTTTACATCTCTGCTGGCTCTTGCATATTGCTTCCGGTCTTCAGCATCCTGGGTCGTCAATCATTTTTCATAAAGCTACTTCTTCTACATAATAATTTGCTCCAACTCATTGGTTATACAATAGTTCCTTTGATTTCTTATTTCTTGATTTCCCAATGCTTCGCATGCCACTTGGTGGACTCTTTTCTTGATATTGTCATACATTTTGTCTGCAGTACCCCTGGTTTGTCTTTAAGTTTGTTTGCCACTCTAATTTTATATAAGAATTTAACAGATTCATCCTTCAAGCTTTCCAAATTATATTTAGGGTGATTATTCTTCTTCATTTTTTTCTTGCGAATTTTTCTTTCTTCACGTCTTATACGGTAAAAAGATTGGGGCTTTCAGAAGCAAGTGGTCTGTGCCAGATTCTGCCCTCCTGAATACTCTAACATCCATAGTTCTAAGTCTGGTGTTTTGTTTCTGGATTATATAATCTATAATCGATTTTAATTGTTTCGTAGGTTGAATCCATGTATATTTATGTACGTCCTTATGCTTAAAGAACCCATTCATTACACGTAAGGAATACGCCATATCTCTCTTAAGCCTAGTTTCATTAGTTGAGTTAGAGGTCAAGTAATTTGGGTAAGTACTAACTATCCCTCTAACTCTACCAATTAAAGTGTAATTGGTAGAGTAGAGTACTAGATCATGGTCGAGGGTAGGATAAAACGGTGGTAAAGTAACTCGCCCACTCACCTTCTCCTACCACCGACTTTTACTCCACTCGACCGCCGCGCCGCTATACTATTATACTAAGGAAAGCAGGTCTGGTATAGTCTTCATTGTTATGATTTCAATTTTGCACTGTACGACTCGACCACTATTTTCATTTTTGTGTAAAAACGTGTACTCTCCCAAATCCGTTAAAGTAAAGTAGTTTGGCTAAAAGGTATCCCAGTATACTCCACCGCTAATGAAAGTTAGGCTTTAGCCTTCTAGTTAGTTCTAATAAATGCACGCACTCGAAAATGCTTTTAGGGAGTAAGAGGTGTAAAGTGGTGTTGATTAGGGTGGGGAGGAGTTTTTTGTTAACAAAACTTTACCACTTGACAGATAAATTGAAAAATTTCATAACAATTTTTTTTCTTCTAAAAAAAATAAAATTTAAATGGACTACATTATACCATGCATGCTCTTACCTGTTGCATATAATTACCCTAATTGATTAAACGCCCGAGTCGGGCTCTTTCCAATAAATAAATCACGCATGCAATAAATTATTTTACCGCGTTGTTTATTGCTGTTAACCTACGTGTCATTACATGAAATATAATGACATATAAAATGGCATAAAGGAACTTTATCGTATAATAATTTACAATCGGAGGCATGTCCCTGGTGTTTTAGGGATACTTAAACAGCGGGTGTACAAGATGAAATCATCTGAAAGACATACCTTCCTTTACAGGCTATTAATTTGAGAAAATTCCAGTATTGTGGTTCTTTTACTGCTATTGTTAATTACATTATTATGAAGTGAAATCTCAGTTGTTCGTTTGTAAATTGACTATTAAAGGCCCTACCAAAGCGTGTGCGAGTGTATATTGTGATCTCATCGTGTTTTACGGGATATTTTTGTTGGATAAAATGCGGACCACCATAGATTAAGAGTCCACAGGAAGAGTAACCTTCGAGGTGCAAAAAGTTTACCTATTTGTATACCCAGTTTCGCATCAAAATGTAAATAGGTACAAGTAATATGGTAAAAGAAATTATCTATTCTTAAGTATACGAAGCTATCTGCTAAATACCCATAATAACATTTTTCAATAATTATCGAAGCAGAAATAATAGTATATTATTCATCGAATGTATAATGATGGTTATTATCCGCGAGGGCGATGTTTACGGCACGAGCCGAAGGCGAGTCTATTTAATTACGTAAAAGTGTTTGACACCCTGCAATTTTTGGTCATAGAGAATGATATCTGTTAAGATGCAAAATGACCATCTTTGGTCTACAGAACGGAAAACATTTTTTCATCCAAGACGTAAATTGTTTTATATCCTGCAATTTTTTATCATAGAAAAAGCCACAATTTAATACTTTTGAGACTCAGTTTAAAAACCTAAAACATTTTTACATCCAGGACGTAAAAGTGTTTTACATCCTGCAATTTTGTTCATAGAAGAAGCCACAAATTAATAATTCTCGTACGCAGTTATAGAACCTAAAAAAAATTTCCATCCAGAACGTAAGTGTTTATCCAACATTTTCATATAAAGTGATCTTTATTGATGAGATTTTGAAGGTATAAAGTGGCCCATAAGTCACTAGTGAGATAAAGTAGTGAGCTAAAATTAAACAATGTTTTCTAGTTCACTAGTGAGGTAAAGTGATTTAGTCACTAAAGAGTAATTTTAGTATAAAAAAAAGTCCAAGCAATTTATTTATTGTCTTTGTTATACGGAAAATTAACAAAACAAAGAATCCATGCACTAACACTTATTTATTTATATTTATGTTAACATTTATTGTCATCATATTCGATTTTTCACGAAGAAAACTGCTCTTCTATACACAATTTTTCTCTAGACTAGTAACGACGTCTGTATCGCCTGTCTGGTTGCGCTGCTCTCCCTGTATTTTTTTAGCAATAACAATCTTGTTTGAGACTGAATCTTCCAAATAACTCTCCGCCACGGTGGATGATTTCCACCCACCGTGACGTTTAAGGGTGGTAATGTTACCCCCAGCATTGGCCAAAAAGTTACCGAGGAACGGCGCATGCTGTGGCCAGTATACAAATCTGCATCTGGCAATTGCAAATAATCAGCTACAATTCTTGGAATTTTTGAGCTTATTTAATCCAACGCGTTGGATAGTGCACATTCCCCTTTGAAAATGTACGAAAAATCTTTTGTGAGACACATTTTGCGATCTCAAAGACACATATTTCCCAATCAAATCAAGTGGGTTTACCGAAAATCCTTCATTTAAAACTGTGAAACTTCTCGATTTATTCGTTTTAGAGCTTAGTTTGACAACTTATTGACAGTAACCATAGCAAAAAGCAAACGCACTTCAATTAGAGTCTAAGTCAACTAATAAATGAGTTTGACAAATCTTGAAATATAATAATTTTGAATGAATTTTCCTAAAAATATTAATACTGCTAGCAGTACGAAAAACATCGTATGCGCCTCAGCTTGTATCGTGTATCTACAGTTCTCGAGCATTACAAATCTGAGCCCTACGGGCTTCGATTTGCACTGTATTTTCGACCTGTAAAATACACTAACAAGCATTGGTACATAAATAACTATTTGCGTCCTGCAGTTTTAGAACCTACAACATTTTTACATCCAGTACGTAAACGTGTTTTACATCCTGCATTTTTCTATCACAGAAAAGACTACAATTTAACAATTTTGAGACACAGTTTTCGAAAACGAGTTGTTTGATACTCGATTGCGAAATGCTCTTGAATTTTGTAAATCACTCTAGAATGCTAAATAGGCATTTTGCAATTTAGAATAAAAAATAATTATTTTCATGATGCAATAATAATAACTGGCCTGTTTTCTTATTGATTCAAATAAATCAATAAACTGTCTGGCAATATTAAAAATAAAACACGTATCAAAATATTCAAAAGCAAAGTAATATATAATTGATTTTTTTAATAACATTTTCTTATCAAACATTTTATGGTTTAATAGATATAGTTTATTGGAATTAAATTACTTTACTTTCATTAAAGTATTTATGTTCTTTACTTGTTTATGTAAATTGGGTGTTAAGTGCTACTGTTTTATTTATTTAATATGTTCTACACTAATCTAGTTTTATAATCATTAAATTCTATTGACATTCATAAATATTTCAAATTTATACAGAGTTTATTAATATCTGTATATAATGAATAAATAAATAATGACAACTTTTCATAAAGAGTACTTATACAAAATAATTATTACAAAGTTGCAAAGTAATATATTATTGTAATTATAAAAATACAGTAAAATTTAAGCATATAAATGTAAATATAAAAATAAAAAAACAAACATAAAAATCCCCAAAAATGTTGAGGAAAAAATTGTATCCTTCTTTTTCCATTAAAAAGTACATCAGTTCTTTTTCTTATTAATAGTGTTAACTGCATTGCAAATATTGTTTCCAATTTTTCTAAAAATCTAACAGATTTTTTTCTTAACAATTGGGTTAACTACATGCCAAATATTATTTTTCTCCGTCGAATAGTTTTTTAGTTATAGACGACAGACGGACAGTCAATTTCAAAATCATCCAGCATCCCAACTGATTTCCCAGGAAGTTTTCAACGACATTTTGAAAACTGCTGCTTTTTCGATATTATTCATGCTGGTAACAAAAATGTCATCTCTTAACACTGTACGCATGTCAAATACGGCGACTTCCTTGCATATACTGGATTCTCATCTTGATTACTTCCCAGAAAATCTTGGGGACCATAATGAGAAACAAGGAGTACGATTTTTTCAAGATATCAGAGGAATGGATCGCTCATATAAAGGGAGGTGGAATGAGAATATAATGGTTGACTACTGGTGTATCCCGAAAAGAGAAGAGCAGAAAAAGGAAAAAACGAAAGAGAATGCATGTGCTGCGGAGATTTTTCGAATACAAGATGTGTCTACGGTGTACGTACAAATATTTTGCACGATGATAAGGAGTAACAAATTCTTATACATTTTTTTCTAACTCAAACCTATTTTTTTATATACATAAAAGTAATTAGAAATAAGAAATATTTTGAGGGTAGATAGTACACCTATAAACAGAAGACGGAAGACATGAAAATAACGTGTTCACTTGTCATGTCATTGACATGAGCTTTACAGTGTTACAACTCTGTCATTTAAAAATAATAAACCGTGTTACTTTCACTTTTATTTAATCAGTTTTTAATTGAAAGTACAATTTAACATTTAATGTTAACTTATTTTTCATTTTAAAACTTTTTTAGGAAAATCAAAATTATTCCATAGGTTTATTAGAAAAAGTAGGCCGTCCAAGTCGGTTGTCTGGAGCTGATTTGTATCTTTATTGAAATAAATACCACTGATGTTAGTCATTTATCGTCTATTTTAACGATAAGAATAAAAACTACTATCTTTTGTTTTAGTGGGTATTTATTTAATCACTGTAGTAATTAAATTAATAATGGTTGATATAACTTCAATGAATAATTAAATTCATCACCACGTTCATCACATCCAGTTTTATTATTTTCACTAAAAATTTACCCTAAAACTAAATAAAGCAAACACATTGGCAACACTGTATGATTGGTAAGCGGCAGCCTAGCCCAGCGCTAAACAACGCTAAGATAAAAACATGAAATTCACTTTGAGACGCCTCGCAGGCGCACAGTGGGAAAAATATGCCCTTTTTGGACAAAAATCTGCCGGCAGTAGATATTTCAATCAAATTAAATAAAAAAACTGGAAAATACCCTTAAGACATTGTACTTTACAGTAGTGCTGCGACAAATTGGCTTTGGGTTAACCTAACCTAAAAATCGCAGATATTACTTCCACAACCAGTGGAAGTATAGAAACGACTAAAGATTTTTTTAAATTTTTATTGTTCAAATAGGCTTAGAACGTCGTGAAACGTCGAAATTTTAAGTTTGAACAAAAAAAATGTCTGTCTGTCGGTCTCTGTAACTTTTCTTTTGCACACGATTACTCTGGAATATTGACTTGAAATTTGGTACATGTATGTATTTTAACGAGATCTGGAACTAGAAGATTATATTTTCATCTTATTCCGTTGAAGGGTTGGGGGCAAATTGGGGTAAATAGGTAAATCAAGCAGGTAAGAGTCCATAAAATCGGTATTTGTTGTATACAAGAGAAGCTAATGTCTCAAAAAAAATTTTAGCATTATCCACCCCCATTACTACCCCCACCCATTATAAAAGAGGGTGAAAAAAAATTATGTTTTAGTATGTGTACAAGAACCAAAAGCCTCAATTTTTTTTTTCACTTCATCCTCCCCCACTACATATATTTTTCAGACATTAGCTTCTCTTGTATATACCAAACACACTTACCTGTTTGATTTACCTATTTACCCCCATTTACCCCCTAACTCTTCAACGGAATAAGATGAAAATATAATCCAGTTCCAGATCTCGTTAAAATACATACATGTTCTAAATTTCAAGTCAATATCTTAAACGGTTCCAGAATAATCGTGCGCACAAAAAAAGTTACAGACAGACATTTTTTTTGCTCAAACTTAAAATCTCGACGTTTCATAACATTCTGAGCCTATATGAACAATAAAGATTTTTTTAAAATTTTTTATCGTTTCTATACTTCCACTGGATATGGAAGTAATATCTGCGATTTTTAGGTTAGGTTAACCCAAAGCCAATTTGTCGCAGCACTACTCTAAAGTACAATGTATTAAGAGTATTTATCATTTTCTTCATTTAATTTGATTGAAATCTTTACTGTCGGCAGATTTTTGTCCAAAAAAGGGCATATTTTTCCCACTGTGGCGGCGCGAGGAAAAAGAGAAAGGGAAAAGTACTTCTGAACACATAATATATGAACGCGTCAAAAATATAAACTGATATCACTATAACTCATGATTTGCAACAATTTGTTTTTGAGCCTTTTCTTGGGGAGTACAAAAGAAAACCGTAACCAGGAGTAAATTTCACTCGGAAATATATAAAGATAAGTTGTTTTAAATTACTTTTTCTACGATTGTGCTGAAAGTCAAATTTTCTAACTTCAAAATGACTGCAGAAAATATCACTTTGCCGCACGCCGTGCGGCAAAGAATTTGCCACACGCCTTGATCACAGAAGACCTATACCAGAAACGACTCTCTGGCCTTCCCGCCAATATTGAATTTTATGCGCATATGTCATATGTCGGTGGTATTATTGTTAACCTATAAATCCGCAGGTTTCTAAATTCACTGGTGGAGCGCCACCGGTAAGCAATAACATTATTTGATTGGCTATTTTGAAAACCAAAGCCAATCAGCTTCGAATTTTATCTACCAATGCGTCCAGCGGTGAATTTAGAAAAGTGCAGATTTATAGGTTGCAAATTTATGGGTTGACAATACCACCGACAAGATGGCCGAAGGTCACCCCAATTTACCAATGAAAGGGTGCTTTTGCACGCACCCAGTAATTTAGTCGAGTCGCTTAGTAATTTAGTACTTGACCAATGCGGACAGCGTGTTTTAGTCAAGTAATTTAGTGGAAAGCAATTACCAAATTACTGGGCCGTTTCTCTACTCGACTAAATTACTGGATGCGTGCAAACGCACACAAACATCGAACGTGCCTCCGACAGTGACGCTTCTGGTATAGGTCTTCTGTGCCTTGATTACATCTTCACACACCGGAATAAAATAGTGTGTTTACCTTAAAGAATTTTATATTACTTACTGGTAATAACAATTAAATTCTATAAATGTACACTAATTACACATGAATTACAATTACAAAGTCAAATTTTCTAACTTCAGAATGACTACGGAGAATGTCACTTTAAATAAAATTTGACAGGCAGTAAATTTAAAATTTTGGAAAGACTTTAAAAAAGGGAAATAACTTCACAACCGTAGAAAAAATAGTATGTAACACATGTGGCAAGCTTCATTGCAAAACTCGTATGATAGGAACACTCGCTGCGCTCGTGTTCCTACTTTCATACATCGTTTTGCAATGAAGCCCTTGCCACACTTGTATTACAATCTACTATTTACGAATATATTAGGTGAGGTCAGAAAAAAGAGGATTTTTGATGGATATTTAGTTATTTATTGAGGTTAAGAGAAAACCATGCACGTTGTGCTACAACCAAATTTAAATCAAAGTTGATGCCCCTCGAATTACATATTCTTGGATGTATATAGAATCAATTTCCACGATATTTAAAATCATTCGTCGCAGAATTTTTTTTTACAAGCATTAAAAACACAGCCACACAAAAAAAAAGTGGGCTGTCTTGCGGATCAGACCAGTGTATACATATATATTTGGACCCGTTGAAACCGAATCCAAAGTCAGAATTATCAGATTAGCTCGTTTTTCACCTTTGACTCCAAAAAAACACCCTCCCAAAAAATGGTCTGTCCGGCGGACCGTACCAATGTATCCTTATGCATTTGGACCCTGAATCCGAAGACAGAATTGTCAGATTCGCTCGTTTTTCACTTCTGACCCCAAAAAACACCCCCAATTTTAGGAAAATAGAGCCAACCTGACAATTCTAGCTTCGGATTCGGTTTTAGCTGGTCCAAATACATAAAGATGCACTGGTCTGGTCCGCAGGCCAGACCATTTTCTTTGGTTTGGGGGTGTTTTTTGGGGTTGGGGGTGAAAATCAAGCGAATCTGACAATTCGGATTCTGCTCAGGGGGTCAAAATACAGAAGGATATACTGGTATGGTCCGCGGACAAACCGTTTGGGGGGGGGGGGAGCTTTCTTGGGGTTAGGGGTGAAAAATGGGCCAATCTGACAATTATGACTTCGGATTCGGTCCAAATACATAAGGATACACTGGTCTGATCCGCAGACTAGACCACTTTTTTTGTGTGGCTGTGTCATTAAACAAAAAAAGTAAAATGCTTGTAAAAAAAATTTCTGCGACGAATGATTTTAAATATCACGGAAATTGGTTCTATATACATCCAAGAATGCGTAAAAAAAATCCGAGTGGCATCAACTTTGATTTAAATTTGGTTATAGCACACCGTGCATGAGTATGGTTGTCTGGTCCTTAATAGATGACACTTTTTTGTGTGCCTGTGTTATTTATGGCACACGCGAAACAATTCTTCTATATGGCCCAATATCAATAAGGGAATACTCCCATGTCAATTCACATCCACAAATAGGGTTTATGCGAGACATCAAGCCTCGAGTTTCTTGCCATATCTCCTATATTTACGGCGTGATGAATTATAACTCCTATCTACCCTACATTCCATTAAGTATGTATAGAATAGCTAGTTTTTAAGCAATTGTGTTGAAATCTAAGTGGGAGGATAAAATAAACTCATATCCATAATAATCCAAGTGATTATAGTAATATTTTAACTGATATGTCAATATCTGCCAAAGGCCTAGGCAAAACATGGTAAATAAATTATGTATACATTTTTCTTTACATCTAAAAACAGAAAATAGTTTAAGGACTATTATCCGACTTATTATGCAAATTGTTTATAATACAACATTTATGTCCCGTAAAGTGTAATATTTATTTCATAAATTACAGCTACATTGCAAAAACAACAAAAAGATTTGTATAAATTAACTT
The DNA here is from genome assembly GCA_936432065.2 of Rutpela maculata. Classification (NCBI taxonomy): domain Eukaryota; kingdom Metazoa; phylum Arthropoda; class Insecta; order Coleoptera; family Cerambycidae; genus Rutpela; species Rutpela maculata. The sequence continues at coordinate 24,507,401 of OW386290.2, forward strand.
GTTTACGTAATGCAAAGTGCTTAGAAAATGGTTTGTGATATCATGAACATTGGCAACGTTTTTTCCCTAATTAGTTTAGCATTTATTCGAAATAAACCAGAGCTAAGGCTCAGATCATTTAACTTGATCGCTTTGAACCCATACAGAATAAAGTTGTAAAATGCGTTATAAATTAGACCAAGGAAAGCTTCTCTAATGATTTTCTACCTGGTTTATTTCGCGATACAGACTCCTGTTGGAGCTTAAGCTTTTTAAAGTCGAACGTAAGTAAAATAAAACGCGGCTTAAGAGACATAACATACTTAAATCAGCTTGGTTATAGTTTTTTGAATAGAACTTCTTGCCATTTTAAGTTAAGTTATGACAAAAAGTGAATATTTACTTCAAATTTTATGGTGTGGGTTGTGAAGGAGCCATCAATAAGTTTTCTTATTGCTTTAAACTGCTTGGTGTAGGTATACATGTGTACATCATTAAACATAGTTCGTTTATGCCCTATTAATAATGTATTATTGTTTCATTTGAACAGTAACAACTATATTTTATTTGTGAGACTTTTAGTGGGTATCGTGTGCACTAGGGTGGTCCTCATTTTGTGACACTGATTTTTTTTCGGTCTCGCCCCGAGAGTGGTTCCTATTATATAAAAAATAAACTATACAAAATTTCAACTCGATCGGGTAACGCTAACGTGCCCAAGGCCATTAAAAGTCAATAAAATACGCAATTTTCACCTATTTTCTCGTTACCGGTTGATAATATCAAAATTTTCTACATTTTTAATCGAATGAAAATTTCATTTTCTAAAACTTCGTTTATTTGTATTTTTCTCGTACAGTTAATAATTTTCGAAATAATGGAGTTTTGATTGGCATAAACATTCATATTCTCGCTATTAACGTCTTAGCAGATGTTTTAGATCCCATGAATTATTCAAATTGGCTTCTCAATAATACCTTGCAATCGAAATTTTGTCTACTGGCCATATAAAATGGGCCTCTCAAATTTTCATAGTGTAATTTTAGCTTTAAACATTATTTGCTCATTTTCTACGTCGTTTCCAAACGACCTCAAACTGATCTACTCAAACTTGTATTGTAGTACCCTGCCAAGAGTACAAAAATAGGCTTCCGTGGGCTCCTTGACGATGTAAGTGTGGTAGTAGTCTGAATCTCTTTATTATACCTTGAAGAAACATAATTTCGATGTTGGCACTCTCAAAAATGATGCGCATGAGCACTGCGCACGAAAAACAAAATGGCCGCCATCGCAAACACTTTTTCCAATTTATCTAAGTAACCATTGGGATTACGAAAATAAGTTTTATACAAAAAATATTGCTAATTCAATTCTACACAAAAAAGGTTATTATAAGTTTTCATGCAGGACTAACCGTTTTCCCAGAAACTTAACTATTAAAATTATTTCATGGCTTTATATTAAGATCCCTGTCAAAAAACTTACATAGGTAAGTAAATATTATTTACTTGCTATTAATATTTCAAATATCAATAGTAATATAGTGGTAAACACTAAATACTGCAAAAGTCCTCTTGTTTGCTCTAGCGTTCTAGCCTAAACGCAGTTAATAAGTTAGCAGTAAAAGAGACTGCTTTACTTTTAATTTAACAAGCCCACGCTAGTTTCTTAGGTCACATTACATTAGGTATGAATTAGCGACATGCATAACAGCTCCCTCTACTGGAGGCTGGAGTATGTAACACTAAACTTTCATAAGTTTTAATTATGTGTGTAAGTATGTGTGTGTTTTAAATGTACACTCCTCGTATGAAACCTATTAGTATACGTAAGTTTTTATAGTATTTGAAATACAAAGTTTTTTATAAGTTCTAAATATGGTCTGATATGCGGTTATTTGAAATGTGTTTTTAATGTGAATTCCTTGCCTAAGGTCTATCAGCATTTGCATATATTAATAGGAAATGCGAAATTTTTATAATATTTGCTGCGTACAATGGGTCCTTAATGTAAATTACCTATTTGGAGTCTATCAGTAGTTATATGTATTAGTATAATTAAGTTTTTATAGTATTTTAAATACAAAGTTTTTTATAAGTTCTGAATATGGTTTGATGTGGCTATTTGAGATGTGTTTTTAATGTAAATTTCTTACCTGAGGTCTATCAGCATTTGCATATATTAATAGGAAATACGAAGTTTTTATAAGATTTGCTGCGTTTTTAATATAAATTCCCTATATGGAGTTTATCAGTAGTTATACGTTTTCACGGTAATTGAAATATGAAGTGTTATAGATATTTTATATGTATTTGAAAAGTATTTTTAATGAATATTCTCCATACGAGGCCTATCAGTATTTGTAAGTTCTTATATGGTGTTTGAAATACGAAGATTTTAAAGGTTCAGATGTGTCTAAGTTCTTGAAATATTTGAAATGTGTTTTGAATGTAAATTCCTTGGCTGAAGTCTATCAACACTTGCACGTTTTAATAATAAACACGAAGTTTTTATAAAATTCTATGAGGATGTGGGGTTTTAAAGTAAATTCTCTGAATGAAGACTATCAGTATATTTATAAGTATTTATGGTAATTAAATTGCGAAGTTTTATAGGTTTTTATATGAATTTGAAAAATATTAATGTAAACTCTCAGTACGAGGCCTATAAGTATTTATGGCGTTTGTAACACGAAAATTTTATAGATTCTGTGAGTTTTTAATGTATATTCCTCGCTTGAGGTCTATTCTAAAATTTTTATGCTTTTATGGGAATAAGAGGGTTTTCTAAAATACAATGTGCATATACTTACAATGGATTTTAATCTTACAATGGATTTTAATGTAAATTATATGAAATCTATTGTATTAGTAAGTTTAGTTTAGTAAGTATTGTAACTTTTTTAGATTGACTACTATTGAAATCCAATGAAAATTTTTCAAATTAATAGTTAATGTAAATAATACGTTTAAATTCTTATATAAAACTAAACTAATAATAACCCTTCAAATCTTATATATACTAATTATCTCTTATTAAATGTTATAAAATTCATCCCTGGTTTCCTGATGAAACAATATTAGTTTTACTACTATTGGAACCCCATGAACACTTATCAAATTAATAGTTGTAAATCATTATTAATACTTTTTAATAGATGTCCCTATAAATCCTTATTAGATTCTTATATAAACTAAACTGATATGGACCCACGAAGTCTTATAAAAATAAGTATAAATATATCCTTATAAAAATGTATAAAATGCCTACTATAGGAACTCCTTGGTATATCTTTTCAATTTCATTACTCTTCAAATTCCAAAAACCTCACAAAAGTATTCGATAATACCTTATTCATAATTTTTAACATGCATCCCTACACGTTTCCATTAAATTCTTATATAAACTAAACTGATATATACCCATGAAGTCTTATAAAAATAAGTACAAATATATCCTTATAAAAATGTATAAAATGTCTGCTAGGAACTCCTTAGTATATCTTTTCAATTTCATTACTCTTCAGATCCCATAAAAAGCCACAAAAATATTCGATGTAATGCCTTATTAACATTTTTTAGTACGTATCCTTATAAATCCTCATTAAATTATTATATAAACTAAACTGATAACAACCTCTCAGATCTTACAAAAACCATATACTAATTGTTTCCCATAAAAGATTACAGAACTCGTATTTGATTTTACTGATGAAACCTTTTCAGTTTCAACACTATTCAGATCCCATGAGAACTCAAATTAAAAGTTGTAATGCCATATAAAAACTGTTTTTAGTATAAACACTTATGGAAACATACCAATAACAACATGGATATTCCAACTCAATTAAGACTCCTTTAGATACTTATTCATCCCAATATAATTTCTATTTGGCAAAATTAATATACTGTATAAAACCTTATAAACCAGATAGGCTCTTATGATTACCCATAAAAAATGTATAATTATCTATATATTTGAAATAGGATTTTTTGATGGGGGTGTTATTTGTTTGAAATTATCTTTATCTTTTTTAAAACGTGTAGAACGGCAGCGAAAAAAGTTAAAATTACCCTCAAAGACAAATCTATAACCATAAAGACAGATTTATCTCTTATTTCAAAATAATTGATAGCATCCAAAAGCAGACCTGACGTAGATTTGAGATACTATTTGAGCAACTACGAGTTCTCAGCATTACCGAAGTTATTATTTACAGTTGACGGGAGTATGCACCATTGTCTAGCTAAGTACAAACTTATTGATGCTCTTGAATCAATGCAAAGTATACCTGCCGAAGAAAACGATGATGATCATGCTTCCACCACACCTGCAGTTTTAGAAGAAAATGAGGAGCTACAGGAAAAAGCTGCGATAATAGATGGCATGGCGCTTCTTCACATCTACTACAAACCTAGCACAGTGAAGACATGCCGTGACCTCGGTTTAAGCTTCAGCAAATGGATCGGGCAAAAATTCAGCAATTAGAGTGAGGTCCATGTTGTTTTCGACTCTTACAAAGAAAACTTGTTGAAGAAAGCCATGAGAGTGATTCGGCAAAAAGACTCAGATCCAATCCAGTACAAAATCGGAGCAGAAACGAAAATTGGAAGTATAGCAATGAATAAATTCTTGTCCCACGATAAGACGAAGGATGAACTGACAGAGTTCCTTTCCGGTCAGATTCTTTAATTTGGTGTGACCAATAACAAAAGGTTTGTAATCAGTTGGAGGGACAAAGCATTTTCATCACATAGCGATGATGTATCTAGTCTTTCAAGTACGCAGGAGGAGGCGGACACAAAGATCATATTACATGCAGTATATTTAGCACAAAAAGGAATTAAAACTACTCATGTATTATCCCCCGATACTGATGTCCTAATTTTGGCACTAAGACAATATCCCCAACTTTCAAAAGAGTTTGCATTTTTCCTTGGCCATAGCATGAAAAGGTTTGTTCAGCTGGATTCAATTTACAGAGCACTTGAACCTTCGAAACCCTCTGCACTTCCTCGATTACACGCACTTTCAGGAGCAGATGTAACAGGATCATTTGCTGGCAAAGGTAAAATAAAGTGGTGGAAAACTTAATTCTGCAAGTAATAAGCTGCTAGAAGCTTTGGCTGCATTGAGACCTGCACTGTCTCTCACAGAAGATGTCAGGGCTGACTTGAAAACGTTCATTTGTCAGCTTTATGTCTCCAAAACAACACTGACCGACATAGGAGCTGTGAGATGGTTGTTGTTCACCCAGAAACAATGTTAAGATGAGAACCTTCCTCCAACAAGATCTTCACTGGATCCGGCTTTGCTTCAGTGTTTTTAGTGAAATCAGGACCTCATTCAGAATCCCAATAACCCACCACCTTCAGATTTTGGATGGAAGAAAGTAGGGAGCACATACGAGCCAGTTGCTTGTACCGAACCTTGTGCTCCAGAGCTTATCTTGGAACTTTGTCGCTGCTCATGCTCCCAAAGGCATTGCTCACCTTCATGCACGTGTTAGTCGAATGGACTCCGGTGTACCGAAATGTGTAAGTGCTAAGGTAAACTCGACCGATGGTTTAATATGGGAAAGTGCGAGCAAGGAAAGAGAAGGAAGTAAAAAGGAAAACGTTAAAAATATATAGGTACTTTTTCTTTCAATTTACTATGCCTACCTATACTGTAAAACATAGGGGAGATGGGGGTATTTGTTAATATATTTAGGTTTTAATGTTTATTGTTTCCAGTGGCCCGAGAAATAGTGTCAAATATGTTAATATGCACTGGCAAATCTCTCATCATTAGACATATTAATTTTTATTATTGGAAACTATAAAATGAAACTTTTTGAGAGAACGGTTGGTACTACATAAAAAATTGTAATAACCTTTTCTCTGTATAATTGATTTAGCAATATTTTTTATATAAAACTTTTTTCGTAATCCCAATGGTTACTTAGATAAATGGGAAAAGTGTTTGCGACCGCGGCCATTTTGTTTTTCGTGCGCAGCACTCAAACGCACCATTTCTGAGAGTGTCAACATCGAAAGTATGTTTCTCCAAGGTCAAACAAAGAGATTGGGACCACTACCACACTTGCATCATCAAAAATCCCACGGATGTACATTTGATAGGGGACTATTGCTTAAAATAAAAAAAAATCTGTTTTCAGTTATCTACATCAAATCTAACTCTGAAGTAACACGTACACCACATATAACTAGACAACCCCCAAATCCAAAACCAAGGCTGTCCGCAGTCATACATCCAAATCCACCGGCATTGTTAGTGCCGCACAACTTTTCCAAAGCATTTCCCATCAGCTCCTCGCTGATATCAGCAAAGCGTTCAGCAGATCGGCCTCTTCGCTTTTTGCTATCTAGTTTTCCTAAAATATCTACTGTTTTATATTACCCACTCTTCGGTTGATGTGACCAAAAAATTATTTTATCTAATTTTCCTAAAAGTTATCTTCTTTCTTAGCTGTACTTTCACCCCTCCCCCTTCAAATGTTTTTATAGACATCTCTATCTTGAATATAAGGTTCTACCTCTGGACAAAGTTGTTTATTACACGTTAACATCCAGACTTTTTGCCAAAATATTAATATTTCGCAAATAATATGCAAAACGCTTTTACCAATTGTCATTTTAACTTCTCTGAAATTGAAATAAACTCACTTAAAACTTGTCTGCTTAATGGCAATTTACTGCCGATAATTTGACTAGTAAAACTTCTAAATAGCAAAATTTTAGCAGCGTCGCACAGTGTGAAATTAACGAGTTTTCATTTTCATTCCACTCCACGCTCAATTTTTTATCAATTTGGAAAAAACTTGGTGCAAAGTGTTTGTGAAAGCTGGCTTTTTATCAGATAACTGCGGGTTTTACAATAAGGTATTATGTGCCAACTGTCAGCTGCCAAAACCCTGCGAAAATTATAAAAATTTTTGTAATTTGTGTACTCTGAGCTTTTTCTAACGGATTTTTATCTTATTATTAATGTTTTTTCAGTCGCTGATTACGAATTTTGGGGTTGAATAGCCTGGAAATGTGCGCAGCACCCTTAAACACCCGTTTTCGCAATATTTTTACTGCGAGTCTTAAATTATCACATAAACATATTTTTTGACGAAAAGTCATTAGGTTTGATTATAATTTAGCAAAATTATAATATAAGAGTTAATTGCAAGCGGTAAAAACTGTTCCTAAATAAAAAGAAAAATGAAAAGTTTGAGAATTTTTCTTTTTGGTTTTTATGTTTTTGTAAAAATTTACATTTTTTACATTTTTTTACGTGTTGGGTAGTTCTTACGCTTTTGACTCGGAATCCAAGGGTCCAAGGTTCGAAACCCACGTGGGGTATGGTATAGTTATTTTTATTTTTACTTTATTTTACACTGAGTCTTTCACCAACTAAGTTCGTACTATAAAATTAAAAATGTTTAAAACTATACAAAAAACATTATTTACAAAAAACTGCGAAGAGTATCCTATAGAATGTGTAACAATTATATAAAAAATTTAGTAAACCGGCGGAGAGTACGTTTTGAGCTTGTTTTATTTATTTGAACCACTATAGGGCGTGATACCGAAAAAATTATAAGAAAAAAATATCGTCAAGTCCTATAGCTAAGGACCACCACGATTTAAAATAAGTAAAAGACAGTTTGGAATAGGAACAAGAATATGTCAAAGGGACACGTATAAGAATTAGTGTTTTATTGAAAATTGAATTACAACAAAGCGTCGAAATGAATTACGTATGTTGGATATTATCTGCCAATCCCACAAATAACGTGTAAAACAATGAAGATTTGTTTAGAATTGAATTTTTCGCATCAAATATTCATATAAAATATAAAATATTTATTTAAATCATGTTCCGTATTAATATATAGGTTGCAAATTGATTTGAAGCTATATGTCGATGTAATTAAAACAACAATAAATTTGCAATGAGGGAAAGCGAAAACAGATAAAATACATTCCAGATATTTTGTCAGGTTGCAAATTCACAGGAATATTTGAATACATTACTTGAATGTTATATGAAAGCACCTACTTTATAATTTCTTTTGGTCAAGCATAACTTCATTATTTAAATAAAAGGTAATTTAATATAAGTTCCGGGACATGTACGAAGTTGCAAATTCAGATTATGTCATTTATTGATGTCACAAACATTTGCAACCCAATTTTAAGACTTTCGCAATTATTTACTTATTGTTTAAAACGTCAAAATCGTGTCCGTGCCAAAAAAAAAAAACGGATTTGTGACCCTATTCTGTTGCATAAACACTCATTTGCATAATTTTCGCAATTTTTTTCCACAAAATATTTCATTATAAAGTTAAAAAACAACTATTTGCAATGTTCCGGTCATCGTAGCAGGGTGCAAACTTAGTAGAATGTCTGATCATTATTAAAATATTCTCCTAGATTTGCATATATTTCGGAATTTTGTTCAAAAAGTTATTGTTAATTGTTTGTTTTTGTTATTGTAACAATGTTCCGGGGGGCGGAAAAGGGTGCAAAAACCGGATTGATTACTTTTTCACCTCCTCCAATATTATCTCAAAGATTAAAGACTTTCGCAATTTTTTATCCCTATTTTGCTTTATTGACTGGTCTACTAGACGGTAGTGCAAATTTATATTTAGCCGACGCAGTATACCCTGCATTACCTAATAAGTGCACACTGCACAGCCTCATTATCTCCTGCTTCAGTTAGTCCTGTTTCTACAGCCCATCCATCATAGTGGCAAAACTTTGCTTCCTCTTTTTTCCCCGTTAGTGATGGATGATTGTAGAGATTCGTGCACAAAGACGGCACAAGTCCATCGTGGTGCTCCCATGCCACGGTCAAGTGATGTTGGCGGGTTGCCGGGTCGTGTCACTTCTGATATCATCCATCAATCTTAATCCATTACAGACCGACTTATAAATGTCTTAACATCGTTGGGACGCTTCTATTAAACTCGCCCGTCATTAATAAAATATTAATTTTGCTATGCGGATGAAGCAACAAAAGAACCAAGGACTGAGCCATCATTTTTGACGAGATATAGAGAAACAGACAGATCGGACAGGGACTATTTTTATGTGAACTGATTTTGATAGACTGGAAGAACAATGCGGTGTCTGAGTGCTCAGTAAGCTTTAATTATTTTTTTCAAAAATGCAGTTCTGACAAGTTTTGATAGCAGAAAACGAGCAATGGCGGTTAGTATTGTACTTGATCTAAGAGTGAAAAATAATCCAACTGAAAAATGTAAAGGGTAGAAGTTGCCATTAGGAGCAGGCAACTGTGCATACATTTGAATAGAATTTTGCTTGAATACGTCACAATTCACTTTAGCGTGGTGCTATTAGACTAAGTACACAGGAAATACTTTTTTTTGTTTTTATTGCTCAAATATGTATTCGGGCGCTGTCAATTTTTACTCGTTTCGTAATAGTTTAATAAAAATTATATTATTAACATTCTAGAGTAAAACTGAGGAACTAAGGCAAATATCACCTAATTTTCGTAAAGTTCGTTACAACCTGAGAAACACACCGTATATTATTCATTATTTTTGTGTGCTCAATGAAATACCTTAGCAATATTTTGCTCTAAAATAATTACAAAACATAGTTTATGAATATGAAAGTTTACACCATATGCATTAGGGTGGGCCGAAAAACATAAAAATTTGAATTTGCAAATGATATAGTTCATAATTTCTTGCTATGTATCTAAAACTAATTCGGCTAAATTTCTAGCGAAATCGGCTAATATTTAGCCGCGGCCCCATGGCCTTGAAAATGAAGGAAAGGGCGATTTTTCTATTTTTAACATTTTTCAAATTGACGTTTGAAATTTTTTTATGACTTTTATTAATGTCCAAGCGTGTGTGGGAAGAGTTTTCAGAATAAAATATTTTTTACTTTCATGGAAATTAGAAATTTGTCACTAAAAAGTAGAATTTGATGAAAATACAAATAATTGTACAACATCCTAATTTCCCTGGCACTGAAAAATATTTTATTCGGAAAATCCTTGCCACACACGTTTAGATATTAATAAAAAGTCATAAGAAAACTTCAAACGTCAATTTGAAAAATGTTAAAAATCGAAATATCGGCCTTTTCCTTCATTTTCAAGGCCATGGGGGCGTGGATAAATATTAACCAATTTTTGCTAAAAGTGTTATTCAATTAAAAATTTTCCACGACGCTTTTCCAAGATTGGAAATTTTTTTATACATTTGTCAAAATCTTATTAAATATACATTTTTATTAAAAATTTTACAAAATGAAAAGTATTTTAAATGTCATATGTTAGTTTTTCCGTTTTTCCGGAAAACTAGAGGGAACATTGCAAATCTAATACCATGATCATATGGAGAATGCGATTTTAAACACTTTTTATTTTTATATTTTTTTCAAAAAAATGCTTATGTTACGATATATTTGCATTTTTTGCTAAAGAAAAAATATATATCTATAAAAGAACATGTTGCAATATGTTTGGAATTTTTTTAGTATGTTTTTACATGAAGGGTCCAAATATCCCAAACTATCCAAAACTTTCTCATTTGGCCGCCATTTTGAACTTCGTTTACTGTACTAAAATTATACAGTGTGTCCCCGAATGGAGTTGACAAGAGGAAAAACATCTCTATTATTTTACGACGAAAAGTCATTCTTTATAAACAATTCTGCTTGTCGAAAAAATGAATTTACCATGTAAAATCTTAGATCAGATGTACCGAGTGTTAATAAATTAAGAAAACATCAAAATGCCTCAAGAGATAAGTACCTTCATTTATTATTTTTGACAAAATGTTTATAAAACAAAGTTGTTTATAATCCAAAATAAAGCCTAAATACAAACTATCAAGTCTGTATTCTGACTTGTATGTTTTTATTGTGTTTATCTCTTTACGTTGAATTTATTAATGTGAATAAGAATTCAAATTAAGAAACAGAGTCTGCTTTCGATAATATTGAACTGACAAACGTCATTGTGATATTGTGTAGAATATTACTATCTTACATCTGCATTTATTAGTGTTCTGTTGATCATTTAAAAAATGTATACCAAACAAGAAAGAATTTATTTGATCAATTGTTATGGGACTGGAGACGTCTCTTATCGATATGCAATTAACCTTTTCCGCCAAAAGTTTCCTAACACAGCGGTATCGCGCCAATCATTGCGCAAACTTGTAAAAAAATTCAATGAAACTGGATCTGTATTGGATGTCAAAAAATCCAAGAAGACGATGCGGCAACACTTTTGGCAATAAATTCAGTAATAGAAAATTCGAAATTATCTTTACGGAAACGCTCATAAAGACTGGAATTAAGTAAAAGTCATTTACAGAGAATTTATATGGAAAAGAAAGTTCGACCGTTTAAGCCAAGGTTCAGACATACACTAGAAAATGGAGATGAAGAGAAGCGATTGGATTTTTATTTATGGGTCGGGGAGAATTACCTCGTGAATGGAAGTTTTCACAGAATGTTTTTTTTTTACTGACGAAGCAACATTTTGTACCAATGGCCACGTTTCATCACAAAACAGTCGTTATTGGGCTTTTGAAAATCCAAACTATATCATTCACAAACAAAGTCAACGTTATAAAAAAGTGAATGTATGGTGTGATATTTTTTATGATCGAATCGTTTTGGAAAACTTTGTATTGCCATTTATAAACACTCTGCAACCGGAAGTAAGGCGTCACATTTTTTGGCAGCAAGACGGTTGCCCATTCCCAGCTCATTCCTTAGTTTTGGTACGGCAGTGGTTGACAGATCACTTCGGAGCCAGATGAATGGGAAGATATGCTCCAATTAATTTTTCTGCAAGATCACCAGACCTTACCCCAATGGATTTTTTTCTTAAAACAGAAAGTTTATGCAGATGACCTACCGCATGATAGAGAAACACTAAAAGCACGAATACAAGACGCGATGAATGAAGTGAATGTACCCTCAACCATTCGTAAGGTCTATGGTGAGTTTATTAAAAGGATGGACAAATGTGTTGAGGTTGGAAGAGGCTATGTAGAATAAATTGTTTTTCCACAATCGTTGAAGTTAATGTTATTAGGTTATGTTAATGTTTAAAAAAAAATGTAAGTTGACATAAATGTAAAAATTAAAATACAGACTTCATAATTTGTATTTAGGGTTTATTTTGGATTATAAACAACTTTGTTTCATAAACATTTTGTCCAAAATAATAAATGAAGGTACTTCTCTCTTGAGGCATTTTCATGTTTTCTTAATTTATTAACACCCGGTACATCTGATCTAAGATTTTTATATGGTAAATTCATTTTTTCGACAAGCAGAATTTTTTTATAAAGAATGACTTTTCGTCGTAAAATCAATAATGGAGATGTTTTTCGTCTTGTCAACTCCATCCGGGTACACAGTGTATATTTGAAAATTCAAATTTTTATGTTTTTCGGCCCGCCCTAATATATGCATATGGGGCTGCAGAGAAATTCTTTATTTTGTCTATGAAATGGAATATATTTCTAAATAAAAAAAGAATACTTTTATTTTCTTATTTCTGTTTTGAATTTTTTTGAATCTCAAATTCTCTTAGTCGGATAGTAATAAGTCAAGGGCTATTTGTTCAAGACAAATTTTCCTTCAAAACTGTATAAGTATAAATTCTTTAAGTTAATTTCATAATCTCAAAAAACATGAACTTTGCAGCATTCAGTAATTTTTCGCTTTTTTAAATCTTTTAGGGCGAGTTGCACCAAACTGTTCTAACCAGTATTAAACCAACTCTGGGTTAAAGATTAACTGTGGTTTTAAAATTTTGCGAATTGTACCATCTGAGTTAACCCAGAAATAGCAATGTATAAGTATATATTGCAGGAGTCTTAACCGTTGAAACCTTAGATTTGGCAGTCGGATTAAGTCAAATATCAACTAATTTCTTACTGTTTGTTAGGTATATTGCCACTTTCTGCAAAAATTCACACTTTTTTATTTATCATGAAATTATCTACTGTCTCTATATTGGTACCTTAATCTGGTAGGGCTAATATATTACTTAGGGAAACACTTTAAAACACTCATCAAAACAACTACTCTTCTAGCTAATACTGACGAAGTATTGAATTACATGATAGGATTCCTAGCATTTTAAGGCAAAAAAATGTATTGAAAATATTAAGTCATTTATTGAAATTCAGTCATTCACAACAATTATTGAACCTTACATTCTATTTCAGCTTTAGAAAAGTTGTACAAGTTTCGAACTCGTTAATTCTCGTGGGTAGAGTATAGAAACATTCATTCATTATTTATAAGCTTATTCTTGAGTAGTTGTTTTGATTGGTTCTCCAATAATGAGTGTATTAAAGTATTTACCTAACTAGTATATTAGCGTGCCCAGAGTAGGGCAACAATATACAGAAAGTAAGTAATTTCATAATACATCAAAAAGTGGGTTTTGTTTAATACCTATTTTTTTTTTTTGGGGATGAGGTACTATCACCGGTTTAAATTCCGACTCTCGATCAGCGAAGTGAAGCAACGCTGAGCGAGTCCGGCATTTGGATGGGTGATCCAAGATGTCATCTAACAGTCGGTAGGCTACCAACAAAGACAATCCCGGGCCGTTGGACCACCACAAAGGTGGTGGACTGCCCAGGCTAGGTTAAAGTTGGTGACCTAGGACCGTGGTTTGCAGTCCACGCTAAATTGTAGATCCTTAGGCACAATTGGCCATTCCAGCCTAGTTGCCTAGTAAAAAGCTGTACTACTACTAAAAAAATAATCTTTTTTACTACAAAATGTCCCAGATCTAAAATTAGTTTAATTCTCTTGCAATACATGAAACAACTAGTAAAATATAAATCAAATTCACATAGAAAAAGAAAAAGAAAATTGTTATAAACTATTTTTCTCATTCAATTTATACCAAACTTATACATATAAGTACATACTTTGAAAAGTAATTATTTGGCATTGAATTGAACAACAAAATGGAAGTCGATGAGAAAAAACAATACATTTTGCTACAATAAAAATTAAAGGAAATAAAGAAAACATATTTGTTAAGTCGCAGGAGCGCTCCAGGCGCGTGTCTTCTTCGTGTGGGGAAGGGAAGCGTGACCAGACCTCATTTTAAATCCTAATCGCACGCTTCACTAAAATTAATTATTGTTTAAGTAGTGTTTACCTTTTAAAATTCTTTAATTACTAAAAAGAAAATTTTTAAGAAATGATTAATGGCAAAACATAGTACGGTCCCATTGAGAAACTTTCCATAGGATCTCTAAGGACCAGTTTATCAATGTAGAGTTAAACTTGCGAGTTAGCTAGCTCTGGGCTAACTTTAACCTCTGGGCAAAGTGAGTGTTAAACTCGCATTCGTTGATCCATTACATTTTATGTCTGGGTTAGGAAACCCTTGAATAACCTGAGGTTGGTAACGGTTTTCACAGAGTTGCTAGCTCTAGGTTGATTGTAATTGGCCGAAAAATGAGTAATTTTGTGTTTGTTAGTTTTTTAAGTTTTTGTTACTAAATTTTGCAACATTATACTATACACATAAATTTATTTATATACAGCAATAGTCGTTTTTTTTTTCAAAAAGTTTTCCCTTGGTGTTTGAAGCGATAAAAACGAAACTGGCATTCCACAACATTAAAAAAAAAGATGTTTGACTTTCACTATTACTGAAACTGCAACAAACCTGATCGCCAATATGTTTTTGCAATGTAATTTTTTTAATTTTTATAAAGTTATTTAGATTACAAAAACAAGCACCAAGGATAATATCTGGTGCAGGTTCTGAAGACAATTGTAAAGCCTTATTACAAAAACTGGTGGGGGCGAGCGTAGAGGCGACTTCAATGTGAATATCAGTCGATATTCCGTTGAAGCAACGTCGAGCGAGGTTAGTACTTGGATGGGCGACCCACCTATCTTGGGAAATACAGCGTTCTCGCCCCACCTTCTAGAGGCTTGTATATCAGTGTATACTCGGAAGTTACGTAATTTCAGACGAGGATTACGTAGTGGATATACCATCCTTCGGAGGGGATGTAAAGCAGGCGGTCCCTTGTCTATTAAATGTTAGGCAAGTAAAAGATCCCTACTCTTCTTAAGGGAAGAGGTTCGGCAAAATTTCCAGGTTGGGGGTAGCTCGTCTCCTGGCGTCGGTGATAGGCCCTGGTAGCGGAAATAGGCCGACGTTAAATAGTTAAAAAAAAAACAAAACAAAAACTGGTCATTATGCACTTTACATTTTTTAACATATCTTAGAAGTTCATGAAAACAAATCTTCTTTCATAGCAAATTTTGAATCGCGTAACCTCATAAAACCTCTAAGGTATAAATTGACTAAATCAGTGAAAATTTTTTTACGTATTAGTTTTTATAATCATTTGCCAAACAATGTTAAACAACTAAATTTTAAATATTTCAAAACAGTAACTAAACATTTTTTAATTTTCCATTATTTTTTATTTTACCTTTCATCATAATATCATTTTATTTATCTACAAAGTGGTTAATAAATTGTATTTTGCCATATTCACTATGCTTACTTTATCACAACTCTGAAGATTACCTCTCACTTTTAGATTTTTTCTTTTTAAAAATTAATTTAAAATTCTTATACATTTGTATTCATAAACATCTATATTTCTTATAAAGCATATTAAATTTATTTAGTAACTAAAAATCTTACAGTATTTACTGTTTTGCAAAATCTCTAGGCTATCGCTTCATAATCTATAAAAAAACATGTCTTGTTTTCAGTTTACTTTCCACAATCGTTTTGTATTTTTGTTAAATTATGTACACCCTGCCATATTTTCGAAGTAATATCATAATATTATTTCAAAATGTTGTATATTGCCGAAATTTTAAACAAGGATACTACTGTCAGATAAATTGTTCCCTATTTTGTATTGTATATAAATATTATAGCGTTAAATATATTTATACTACAAATTGTATTTATCTTTTGACTTGCCAAAAATACACGTAATGTATCTAAAGTAGTCATATAAAAGTTGTATTTTGTGGTATATTTCCACCTCACTGTGGTACGACACTCTAAAAATCGTCACTTTTCACGCCGTATGTGCACCCTGTGCAATAATGCATTTTTTTAAATTCACTGCATTAATAAATAAAAGTAAGCCTCTGTAAAACCTACCGCCGACCGTATAAATTAATAATTGGCACATAAAAATAAACAAGGTTATTAACAATTCTCCTTCAATTATAGAATATTATAAAAGTTTTTAAGGAGAGAGATTAAGATTGTATCTACCTAATGTATCAGGACTTCGTACTAACAAATAAAAGCTGGTATTTTTGCCATTCACCTGAATATTTTAACATAATTAGATCAACTTATATGTGTTTTTTATCTCCATTAGAAAAGGATGTTGGTCATTGTGATGATAATCGTTTCATGTTTCACTGCAAATGAGCAAATATTGTGATGTTTACCTCAACTTACTTGTTCTCAGCAGCTAATTCCTGTTATGGTATAAATTGCTGGTTTCAGATGGCAAATTAAATGTGAATTGATAATGTATGATTGAGAGAATAATACAAGTCGGTAAGTTTTCATTAATGTGGTAATAGTTGCATAACAGATTATACACATTACATAGAAAATTATTCTTAAACGAATAATAGAACGTTTTTTATTAAACCAACTGATCGCAAAAAATATATTAAATATTGTCAGGATATGATAATTTTTCGCCATTTCTGGTGAAAACATTATTAAATTGTTGGCTCATTAAGTGGAGTATCTTAGGGATCAGTCCTGGACCCACTTCTATTTCTACTTTACATATACGATCGGCCATTTTGTGTATTAGATCTATCACCTTCAGACCTATCTCTCTTGTACCAATTATATCAAAAATTTTTTAAGCCTGTTTGAAGAACCAAATCACAAAGCATTTTGAAAATAGCAAATTATTTTATCCTAAACAATTCGGGTTCGGGAAAAATCTTACTACAACGATGCAATTACACATCTAATAACCAAATAGTTGAGGGGAACGAAAATAAAGAATATGTTGGAGTCACTTTTTGTGACCTTCAAAAGGCATTTGACAGGGTCTCTTGGATAAATTAGAATACTATAATTTTGATATAACCAGCTGTAATTTTTTAAGATCGTTCTTAACAAACAGACAATACACAAGTTTAAATAATATCGACTCAACAACTTGTTATGTGGGGTACTGCAAGGCTCGGTTTAGGACCAGAATTATTTGCAGACGATACAACACTCTTGAGATCCGATAGCAAAATAGGTGTCCTAGAAAGGCGTATGGGCAAGGCAAGGACAAATGCGATTGAGTGGTTCTCATCAAACAACATGGCACTAAATGAAAACAAAACAGTAAACATGATTTTCACTCACAGACCACTCAATAACTTTAAATATTCCGAAAAAGCAAAATCCCTTGGATTAGTCCTAAACCCAAAGTTAAACTGGTTTCATCATGCGGATTTTAGCGAACAAAATATCGAAAAACATATTTGTCATTAGGAACTTAAAAGGTCAGGAATCACTCAAAATAATGTTGTCAGCTTATTATTCTCTAATAGTATCGCACATGACTTATGGCTTGATAAACTGGAGGCATGCACCGCAAGCTACCCGAATTTTTGGATTGCAAAGAAAAACGGTTAGAATAATCACAAACTTGGGATACAGAGATGACGTTAGGCAAAAATTTATTGAACTAGAAATTCTAACATTCCCCTCACTTTACATATTACATTGCTTAGTATATATCTATAAAAACATACACTCTTATAAAAAGTAAGAAGAAATTCATAACTACAATACAAGGAACCTAGATAATATTACAATTGATTTTAAGAGATTAAAATCTAGTGACTGGTTTTAATTGTTACGGCCCAAATCTTATAACAAAATTCCCGGCTGGATAAAAGTCTTACCGAAGGTGAGATATAAGCAGCTGCTGAAACAATTTTTAATAAAGGAAGCCTTCTACCGTATAGATGAATTCTTAAAATTTGACATTAAATCAAAGTTGACGGAGATCAAATAATTTAACCATGTATTTCATTATTATGTCTACATGTGATAGGTATAATGAATGTATCGTCATTTTATTATATATTGTTTTTATATATGTGTATATGTGTTAATATATGTGCATCTATGTATTTGCATTTATATGTGTATGTGTGTATTTTAAATTATAAACTTTTTATTGTATGTATTATATTTACATTACGTACATTTTTGTGTACTTTTGTGTAATTTTCTATTTTTAAATTTTTCTATTGTTTGACTTGTATAAATCAAATTTGTTCGACAATATTCTACCTTATGTAAATGAATGCTTAAACGATATACGAATTTAGTGTGGATCCAATAAAATTAAAATTAATTTCTACAAAACATATTGTATAAACTTTAGTTAAAAACAACAAACGAATATCACAACTGCAAATTTTAATGTAAAAAAATATCAGGCGAAGAAGACGTAGACACAGATGATTTAGTAAACACTCAAGATTCAGAGCTTGAAGCATCAGATAATGTTTATTTAGCTAACCGTAGCCTCATGCTACTATTAGGCATGCTGCTATTAGGCAAATACCGAAATTAAACTGCTATACGTATACACACAGTAGAGTTCAGCAGATACATTGTTTTTAAAACCATTCAGAGAAAAGAATTGCTAAATTTATTAACAAAAAGCCTACCTATTTTTAAGAAAAAGGATGCCCAACTATTGGAAAATGATAGGCCTGTAACCGTGCCCTTTGAACTTTTAAAAATATTTGAATACTGTTATCTAGATAGGCTGGTAAATTACTTAAAAACTTTTAAAATAATTACAAAAAACCGACATGGTTCTTCTAGTGGCATATCGACCGGTAATACATTTTTTTTTAAATAAAATTTTAGAATTGATACGGGAGAATGTCCTGTTGGTATATTTTGTGATCTCAGCAGGGCATTCGACTGCATCAATCATAGTCTATTAATATCTAAATTATTTGATTACGGTATACGGGGTCGGTCATTAAATTGGATCACTACATTCCCCGAAGATCGGAGGCAATATGTAAGTTTAAAACATAAAAACGATAACATGTAGTATGAATGTGTTAATTCAGAATGTTCAAATTGAACTATTGCTGTTCCACAGGGTTCTATTTTAGGCCCTGTGCTTCTTATTTTATTTATTAATGATAGTGATTTTTTGCCATCAATCGCACATTTTACAATGTATGCTGATGGCATTTCTGTAATAATATCAAAACCATCTGATAATGTTTTGAATCAAAATTACAATGCTTTTTTAAACACTTTAAACCATTGGTTTTCCCATAATACTTTGTATCTCAATACCGAAAAGACTCAAGTTATCAGATTTCACGGTAGGCGAAAGGAATGTAATAACTTAAATAGTAAAATAGACAATATAAATATTTCTAATACTGAGCACAATGTTAAGTTTTTAGGAGTATATTTGGACGAATGTCTAAATTAGAAGCATCAAGCATCTATATATGTATTATTTGTCTCTGTAATATCTATAATAAATTTTAAAAATCCATTTTGTTCATGAATATATATTCAGTCCTCTTTGTTATAAAATCAACATTTTAACATTGCCAAACAAATATTTTTATTTTAAAAATTATATTCTGTTATTCTTATGTTTTTTGTTTTTTCTCCTTTTCTTGGTTACCGCTGCTAGACTTCATAGTGTGCGAGTAGTCCTTATCTTCTTACTAGAGTAAGTAAGAGTATTTGTTTAGAAAAAACTAAAGATGTTTTTATCAGATAAATGTTATTATTCTGTATCAGAGTTTTTCCGTATTTAAAGTCTGTCTGTCTGTAGTTAATACGAAACATACGTTTCGTTTTTTTGTTTTTTCTTTTCACTCTTATTTTGTCTACAAATTTTGTATTGTACCGTACATTCTTCAGTATTCTTCGCCTTCGTCTTATACAACTGTGTGTTTTACACTATATTCACTATTTTTAGTATAAGCTTTTATATATTCAACTATTGTCTAAAATAGTGCTTCAGTGACTTGTCTTATATCATGTACATGATCAAAAAGGACCAATAAATATTTGAATTTGAATCTGAATTTGAATTTATAGATTATTTAGTAGATTTGATTATTTTATATAATTTTTTTATTTGATTAGATACTTTTGTATTTGTTGACATGAGTTTTGCACGGTAAGCTACAGTTATCTACACTGTAGAATACATTTTCAATTTTTGTAATATAAAATAAAATATTATAGTATAACATGTAACAATAACAATACTATGTAATGTTAGGCAAAAATGTGTTACATGTAATATATCCCTGATAATATGCAGTATAAGTTACAGATTTATAATTCGTAGCACAAATGTCCAATTATTTAATCAAACTAGAGAGTAGGTAAATAAAATAAGCGATCATTCTATTATGTAATTTGGATAAATTCAACAAGTTTCCTGGTAAAAATGAGCTGAACAACTAAACAGGTGTGCATTATTTTTAATTCAATATAATTACATGAGATTGATCGGCGTTAAAAATGGGAACTGAACGAATACAAGGCGTTGACCGAGCGGGTTATCGAATAATTCTACATAAATTTAAATATTAATTCCGCTTTTACTCCGGTAACTAAAGCATTAGTGATGCTCCTGTTCTCTTTTTAATAAATGCTTTTCTAATAGTACGGGCAGCGTATAAACGTTGTTCTCAGCACTATACAGGGTGAATATTTTAATCGCTTGTTGATATCGTAATTTCTTATGGCAAATAATTACATAACTCAATTGAAGACAACAAAAGATTGCCATATACAGTGCGTGCTATTTAATACCGTTATTTTGGAACGCGTAGGCCGATTGAAATTTTTTTTTCTGAGACATACTTCTCAATGAGCTTTACTTGATTGTTCTGAAAAATTTGTAATTTTCATATTTTCAAGGCCTACACTCGTTTCAAGTACATCTATTTTTAGCGCTATTTTAGCGTGATACCTCATATAGGGTGTTTGTTATTCAATAGCCAAATCTATAATTTCTCACTTTTCGACTGGCTCTGTATAAAAGTCGGTTAGGTTTACTAAAAAGGTAAGGTAGTCATTCGACTTAGAAAACATCAGACACTAAATGGGGAAGAAAAAAGAAGAGTTATTCTTTAAATAAATATAGTGCTTCAACACATTATTCGGTTGCTGAACGTAGGTGCTTTAATGAAAATTTTACAAACAAATGGATTTAGAATGCTTATTAGGATAGGGGTAATTAGCAGGTATTTAGTGGGGGTAATTAGCGAGTAAGCGTAATTAGGGGAAGGTCGGACAAGGTGGTACAAATTGGGAGAAGGTGGGCCAGGGGATGACAAGACGGGATGAGGTAGGGGATAAAGCAAGATCCAAACATAAATAAATAGGGATAACCTACTACTTGTTAATATTTGATGTCCTAGTGTGAAAAGGTAAACATGTTTACATGTAATATCTGTAATGCAACATTCACTTGAACTTGCGGGCTAAGCTAATATTCATAAAAACAAATCTTTTAAGTGCGATTTGTATAATAAAATATTTAATATATAGGATTTGTTTTTATGATTTTTTTTCGTTGTGAGAGACTTGGATAGAAAATCTGGATGGGGAAGCAGTAATTCCATTTACTTCCACATCGTATAACGGTAAACAAAAATTGAACATTCTTTTTTCTACTCCGTTATGTAAATTTTCTGTTTTCTGTACAGTCTGTAGAATGGATAAGTAGGCAATTCCAGTTAACTGAACGGATATATTTCATATCAGTTCTGGGATGAATATGAAATGAAACCGACCAATCACAGTTCGTGTATTAAGTACATAGACAACTATTCGTTTTGAAATCAAATTAGTGCGTAAGCTGTCAAAGTAACTGTCAGTGTGTACTGTCAGTGTGTATTGTTGTAATATATTAATGTTTAATAAATTTTGTAGTTTTTTTAAGATGGTCGTAGAAAAAGTATACTGTACAACTCGAGTGGATTATCCATATCGCACTCAAAACTACTCAAAAGGTTTAAAGCACCCCGCCTACGGCGTCGTGCTCAAACTTCCTTATCGTGCGATATGGATATAATATCCACTCTTGTTGCACAAACTACTATTTTGTTTAAATAGACTTAGAATGTCATGAGATTTCAAGTTGGAGCAAAAAAATTTCGGTCTGTCGGTCAGTCCATCTGTATCTTTTTTTTATGCGCACCATTACTCTAGAACAGATTACCTATGACATTGATTTGAAATTTGTCACACCTATGTATTATAGCGAGATCTGGAACTAAATTTTGATCTCATTCTGTAGAAAGGTTGGGGGGTAAATGGGGGTAATTAGGCAAAACAAGCAAGTAAAAGTTCATAAAATTGGGATATATTGTATGCACAAGAAACCAAGGCCTCAAAATTTTTTTGGCATCACTCACTCCACTATCACCTCCATTACCACCCCCACTTTATTATTGATGGGTGCAAGGAAATAAAATTGTGATTTAGTGGGTGTACAATAACCAAAAACTTCAAAACTTTTTTTGGCATCAGCCACCCCTACAAGAAAGGACTTGGAAATACTGATTCCTTAAGCAGCGGGTTTTTCATGATTCCAATGTCCAAGTCCATTTTTTTTTTACCTTTGTTCGGGAGAGAACAAAATTACAGCCAATGTTCTCTCAACAGAAAGAAGGCCATGGACGTTTGTTATTAATTTCCTGGCTATCCCACTGCACTAACAATAGCTGGATTCGCCCTGGATTCCCTGATGAGAAAGAGTTTCTGTGACGTCGTGCGCACAACAGGCAACCGTAACAAATGACGTAATACTGTCAGACCTGCCATACAGCGGAGAAGGGCCGACTAGAATAATACATGGACAACAGAATGTCTGTCAAGACGATGTGAATTATTTATCTTTAGTTGGTCTGGTTATTTCTGAACTCTCAACGTTCAAACATTCAGCCATGAAGATGTGCGTAGTAAAACCTAAGTTCAATTTTATTTTTATATTTAATTGAAGGACTGTACTATAATTTAGTCTTGAGTTTTTTCGTGCTGCTCCTTCATCTAGAACTAATTTTCGTATCCGATTCAGTAATTATTAATTAGACATTAATTTTAAGTTGAACCGTTCCGCATAAGTAATTTGATTGATTTTCTATGCACGTCCTTCCTGCACCTGAGGAATTTTTATAATATTATATTTATTCAAAACGGGAGGCCATGCGTAGATATTCAATGCAATTTTGTGATGGGAAATACTTCAGAAAATCTTGTTCCATATGACATATTGTAGACAAAATAATATTTGATTGTTAGTTAATTTGGCGACCCTAGTACCAAGCACTAAGGATCCAGCTGTGGCTTTGAATAGAAGTTTGTGTAACAAGAGTGGATATGATATCCATATCGCACTCAAATCTTTTGAGTGCCATATGGATAATCCACTCGAGTTGTACAGTATACTTTTTCTACGATCAGCTTAAGAAAAAAATACAAAATTTAAAAAAATTTAATAAACATTAATATATTATGAGCTTATAGAAAAGCTTAATTAACTCAATCTTAACTTTTTAATTTAGGTTTTCCTTATTCATCATTATTACTATTATTTATAACAAATGTACAGCTATTGAATGTACAATTTTTATAAGTAACGCTTTCTTTTTTTTTCTAATTCTCTATAACTATTTTCTTTATAAGTAGACGTTGATGATAGACTGTCCGGTTGGATATTTGCTTTTGATGTTGATGGAATTAATTTTGTGTCAATATTATCAACTGGCCGTACAATGGTAGTGGCAATTTCTTTATTTTTACTTAAGGAATGTTTAGTGTAGGTTTCCATTACTGCGGTTAATTTCCAGCCCCCGAAATTTTTTACTGTTAAGGTCTCGCCTCCTGCATCTGCAAGGATAGTGGCCCCCGAACGACGGAAACAATGTCCCGTATATAAATCCGCATTGGGTAATTTTAAAAATTCAGCAATTACTTTTGGTTGATTACCAATTTTGTTGATTCCGACCACTTGCTTTGTACATTTACTCTTTTGGTAGTTTACAAAAAATTGTTCTACATCTGGTTTTTGTTTTTGTGTCTACTAATTTTACTTGCAATTCATTTCCTAAATCTCTACCATGGTTTATTGTCAATGTTTTTAATTCTTGGCGACGGCATCCGTCAGAAATTCCAAAAATTAACACCACCTACAATTTTATTAAAATTATTATATACAAACAAAATTTTAGATATATGGCAAAAAAACTATGCTCGCGAAGCGTAAATTCAACCGCTTAGTTACTGCCGCCTTTGCAAAACGTTTTCACCTAGTAAAATCTCAGAGCGACCAGACCTACGTCATTTTAGCAAAGCTAATATTTTGACAATAAATAGTGTAATATGTAGTTAAGAACGTATGCGTATTTGCTAGCTTGAAAGCGGGGCCCTTTTACAGAAAACAGGTACAAAAGGTACATACAAATTTTACTCACCTACGTTAAAGTATGCGATAGCTGGTTTATATATATATATATATATATATATATATATATATATATATATATATATATATATATATATATATATATATGTCACTTTTCAAGTGACACGTTAACGACATGGAATTATTGAGTGAAAATTCTTAACAATAGTCTTGCTATAGTTCTACTTAGGTAGTCTTATAGTTTTTTTTAAATATACGTGCTAAGAAAAAAGTTATAGCCAAAAATAATAAATATTTCCCTATCGGTTGTCTCTTTCTTGGTAATCGCCACCTTAAGTTAATATTTGTTAAAAAAAAAAGCGAACGGTCAGGGATCGAACCTTGAACCTCCGCAGGTTGACGCTTACACCATGTCGTTAGCGTGTCGCTTGAAAAATGATATGTATATAAACCAGCTATCATACTTTAACGTAGTAGAGTGAGATCCCAGAGCCGCCAGACCTAAGTCATTTTAGCAAAGCTAATATTTTGACAACGAATAGTGTAATATCTAGTTAAGAACGTATGCGTATTTGCTAGTTTGAAAGCGGGGCTCTTTTGCAGGTACAAAAGGTACATAATAATTTTTACACACCTACGTTAAAGTCTGATAGCTGGTTTATTTTCCATGTGACACACTAATGACATGGTGTAAGCATCAACCTCCGAATCTGAAGGTCCTTCGAACGGGTTTTTTCATTGAGTTTTTCCCGTATCACTAACCAAAACTCTAAAAACCAGTGCGCGTGTGTTGTGCGCGCGCCCTCTAATCCAAGTTTTAAATCTAGCCGGAACATTGTTTATTTAACGAGTTATTGTTGAAAAATTCAAAAAAATCGACTTTTTTAAAGATAACTGAAAGACCTTTGACGATAGGTTTTTCAATTTGTAGATACTGTTAGAACTTTGAAAAATGGTTAATTTGAGAGATGTTTCGTTTGAAACGCTTGAAAATTTGTTTAAATAATTGCAAAAAACCGCGAAAATTTTAGCAATTTGCAAATATTTTTCATTCTTTAACAAAAGCACTTTAGTACTTGAAACTTTGAAGAAATATGTCTTTTATTACTCCAAAGTTATCCCTAAAATTTCATCAAAAAATTTTAATTAGTTTAAGAGATATTCAATTTGTTTATTAAAAACATAAATAATGTAAATTCACCCAGTCCCCGTTGTCGTAGAGGGTTGATCTGGACATCTTTTTTTTGTTGAGACTTAAACTTTATGTTTTCATTAATGGCAAATCAAATTTGCATTATTTTCAACTTCAAAATGGCGTTTGAAAAAGTGTCACATTTTAAGGTTAGGTTTTTTGCTAATAACTTTTAAGCAAATGAAGATTTTGCAATATCGTTCTCATACTAATTCTCGAACTTTGTAAAAATTAAATACCTATAATTATACGATAATTATATCATAGTTTTCAGCATCTTTAATGTTAAGCTTTCTAAAGTAAGCTTAAAACTTAAAGCTCAAACTTACCAAAGTAAGCTTATCATTAAAAATAATGAAAAAAAAAAGGACATATGATCATTACATTATAGGTATTTCATTTTCACAAAGTTTGAGAATTAGACGAGTTGGTCAACATGTGCAGTGATACCAATCTAGTTTTCGGCATTGCACTTTTTACCAATGAAATAGGTCAATTGCTCACGGAAGTGGGATAAACTTGATCGACTCTGGAAAGTGATACTTAGATATTTTTCTGACTTTTAATTGTCTCATAATGCATTGCTTACTTTACAGTAAGATAAATAAATAAAAGTATATCCAGGTAAATAATTTCTATTTACATACTTACGCATTACGTATATAAAAATCATTCTATGGTAGTCATCTCAAGGATTAATCTGACAGCTATGATGACCACTGACAAAAAAATAATAAATATTTAAGTGAACTGACTCTTCCACTACGGTTAGTATGCGAGAAAATAACTGTAATTTAGTTTAATAGACCATCTACATTTTTTTAGCATTCGAAATTAGTAGGTTTGCGTTTTAGACATGTGAAACCGCGCGCCGACCACATAATCTTCTTAAATTGTATACTTTTTTCTTCATGTGAAGGACACGTGTTGTTGATATAGCTGCACACAGATATGAATTATCTGGGCTCCATCTTGATACTCGCATCGAATATTTTACATGAGCCGCGCGTGCTTGAATACAGCATTTATTGCTAAAAAAATTACAACTCTGTTTCGATGTAGAGATGAACAAACGGAGTTAAGAGATGTGATGGTAAATGTCATTATATTGATTCTAGATATCCTTAAAAATATGTCTCGTATATAAGTTTTCACTGATCTGCAGCCAAAATATATCAGTAATCAAATTAGTGAAACATTCAGCTAAAGTTAACGTGATTAGAGAAAATTATTTAGGTATTATGCAAATCACAACTTACACACTATTTTTATTTATTATCAAATTACCTACTTTGGGTATATTGTTGCCCTAATCTGGGCACGCTGATATACTAGTTTGGGAAATACTTTAAAATACTCATTATTAGAGAACCAATCACAACAACTACTCTTCTAGCTAATACTGACGAAGTATTGAATTACATGATAGAATTTTTAAGCAAATAAAATATTGAAAATACCTAAATCATTTATTTAAATTCAGTCATTCACACTTTTTTTATTCAGCATGAAATTATCTATTTTCTGTATATTGGTGCCTTCCTCTGATCACGCTAATATGGTACTTAGGAAAACACTTTAAAATACTTACTCTTCTAGCTAATACTGACGAAGTATTGAATTACATGATAGGATTTCTAGCATTTTAAGGCAAAAAAATATATTATAAATACTAAATCATGCGTTGAAATTGAGTCATTCACAACAGTTATTGAACCTTACATTCTATTTCAACTCTCGAATAGTTATACAAGTTTTTTCGAACTCGTTAGTTCTCGTAAGTAGAATATAGAAACATTCATTCATTATTCACAAGCCTATTTTTTATTTATTTTTGCAAATTATTTTTTATTTATTTGCTTTCATCATATTTAGAGAATATTATTTAGGTATTAAGCAAATCATAACTTACATACTTTTTTTATTTAATACGTAAATAGTATTACTGTGTCATATGGTTTTATGGGTTTATGGGGTAGACGATTTTAAATATTATATTATTAAAGTTCTATGAACAATTATTTCCACATAGTGGAGTGCAAATAGAGTATCAAATTTTTCTTCGTTATAAGAGAGATGGATAGAAAATCTGAATGTGGAAGTAGTGATTCCGTAACCAGCAGCGGTTTTTTATATTCTTTTCTCCAGAATGACAACTTAGAATTTAATATACTTTTTACGCAATTTTTTGAAGTCATTCATCTCTTATATCCTCAAGGAATTAAACTACCGCCTAAGTTTTTTTTGGAGAACTTTTAAATAGATTATAAATATTTAAGAAAAAACAATACTTCATTAGAAAGTCTAACTCTTTGAAACTGCCTTCGTCACAAATATAGTCAGATATTCGTTGGTACTATACAATTTTTCCTATATTTTTTATAAAACCAAGGGTATATTAATAGCTCAAAGACAGAAAGAGTGCTGAGTTGCTGACTTTAGGGATGGGTTGTATTAACGCTTGCATCCATAAAGAAAGAAAAAAAACTATTTCTAGGCTATAACTTGATAATGTGTCATATAAGAGGCGATATATAAGGTGAGAAATATTTAACCAAAGATAACGAGAGAGAATTCGCCCCAAATGCATTTGATTTAATACTATTTATAATCACTTCAAATCCCTCGATAGTAAGTATCTAACTTAAAGGTAACAGTTTACTGGGCAGATGACTATATGTAAATTGTAGTAATTAGTAACTTTGTGGCAATGATTTTATTTTAGTTGACAAATCAAATTCTGAAAACTAATCATTATCACCAGGGTTAGATAATTCCTGAGGTAAATGTATTTTATTTTTGGACTGTTATTCTAAATCCCTCATCCCTCCAAAATGAATTGTAAAAAAATAATCGAAAATAGTTGCAGAAAATGACCGACCAAACCAACCAAATGCGAAAAATAGTGTCTTCTGATTGGCTAAATTTTTTACGAGGATAATAATAATTTTTAATTATACTATAAGGTAATCTTAAAAATACCTTCATTAGCTGAATTGCATTTTTTAATAACTTCATACCCAAATAAATTTACTAGAATTGCTTGTGTTAAGAGACATATCAAAAATATATAACTAAAGAATCGAACGTTTATAAATTGCCTACATGCATTTTTAAAAGTTACAACAGAAACAAGTGTTTTATAGCCACTGCCGACAAGCATACACATGCTGTAAATACAGATGTTATATGGCAAGATGCTATAAACAACCGGTGGTATATTGTCTTTCTGAAATATAACCGGATTTGGAATAAAAGTCATAAAACCCTTCTATAAACTACTGATACGTTGTTATACGACTATAAAAACGGTTTTGACAAGATACAGTCTTATGTGTGTTCGGTCACACATCTCGTCATTAATTTTATTTACGTAATTTGCATATCTAAGGCAGTAATTCTTATCGTGGGAAGTCATTTGATTGACTCTATATTGTATATTGTAATGAAAAGATGATCGTCTAGATTCACATATACGAGGTATATGCCAAAGCTCAATATAAGAAGATTAGGCCAAATATGGTTTAGTAAAATAGTGTTTGTTATTAAAATAGAGGATATTAAAATTAAAATTGTTTTTTCTTTCACTTTTTTTTCAAAAAATATTAATACAGTAACTAGAGGATATCATATGAAACGTATTTCGCAGCTTAATAGTAAATGCATCAAAGAAAATTTTCAATGTTATGCGGCGCCTTGCTTATTTATAGGGCGTGGATAACCATTTTTTAAGGGGTGGCCATTAAAAAAAAACAAAAACCATTAGAGCTGACATAAAATCAAATTTTAATAAGAACATATAAATTGATAGTCTTTAAATTATAATGACCAGAAAATTGGAATTTTAGCTTGAAAAACGAGGTATTTCAATATGTTTTCGTCAAATGACTCGAAAGGTTTTACGATGCTAGAGAAAAATATGAAAGCTACTATATTGAGGGTGAATTTCGTTTTTTTTTTTGATTTCTATTTAATGTATTTGGAGATCTAGAAACATAAAGGTGATATCCGAACGTTTATAAGACAAAGTATTTAGTTTAAATGTTACATATCTCAGAAACTATGACACTTACGCCAAAAATGCTAACAACCAAAATGAAAGACTATGAATTAGGCTTTAAAATGTTTTTTTGACTATTTCTATAGCAAAAAAAAACGAACACGTTATAAGAGAAACAATAAACTTTTCCATTTTCTTTTTAATAAAATCGCCATCATTTTGTTAGTGTAAGTCAGTGGCGGCTGGTGAAATTTCAATATTTTCTTCTCGTCTGTGGCGCATGGGACCCATACGAAATATGGGAAATAACATCTAGAGAAGCACTTCTCTAATGACCCCTAAAAAATTTTGAAAAAGCAGTTTGCGAAAAAATTTTTGAAAATTCGTTAGCCTCCCCTGGGTCTAGGGACTCCTGTTTATTTTTTTTTTTGTCATATGCATTTGACTTTTCATAAAAATACAACAATAGATTTTGCAGTTTGTGAAAATATTTTCATTACGAACTGAAATACAATGAACTGAAATTTTGAAATTTACAGTTTAACAAATTACAATATTTCAATTCGTTGTATCCCAGTTGGTAATGAAAATATTTTCAGAAACTCCAAAATCTATTGGTGTATTTTTATGAAAAGTCAAATGCATATGACAAAAAAAAAATAAAAATAAACTGGTGTCCCTAGACCCAGGGGAGGCTAACGAATTTTCAAAAATTTTTTCGCAAACTGCCTTTTCAAAAAATTTTAGAGAAGTGCTTCTCTAGATGTTATTTCCCATATTTCGTGCGCCACAGACGAGAAAAAAATATTGAAATTTCACCAGCCGCCACTGGTGTAAGTAGTCAGTAATTAAAAAAAATATGTTCTTATATACTGTTTTTCGTTAATATACAGTATGACCTAGACGCTCAATTTTTTTGGTTCGCTTACAGCGCTTGCTTCAGAGAAAAATTGTATTTCAAATTGTAAAGGGATTTTAGAAAAAACGTAATATTTTTGTTTAATATCTCCATAAGTATTAGTTTTAGAGAAAATATGGTAGACATAAAAAATTAAGCTAATAAACTGAGAATGAATTTGTTTTTTATATATGCATTTGTCTAGGGTTGATAATTTCGGAGGTATTTAATTTTACAGACGGCATCTGACCGATTTTTAAGATGATTTATATTAAAATGTCGAATATCTTAGAAACTGTGACACTTCCGTCTATTCTGAGGAACAGAATTAAAGATAATTAACCAATCTTTGAAATGATTTTTTTATTGTTTCTCCATCACAAAAATAAAGAAGTTATAGCTGATAAAATGTTAAACAAAATTAGAGGTAGATTTATCCTCTAAATGGCTGTGTTTATACTTTATAGCACACCAAATATGCTATCACTGACATAATCAAACTGCAACCATATCTCGGTACATACTACCAAAAATTAATAATAGTGGCGGGTTTAAATCTTCAAAACTACATGAAATGGAGAACCTATAGCCATGTAGCGTTCAGGGTAAAGTGAACGTTACAAAACATACTAAAAGCCCTGAACGAGCGGCCATATTGGAAAATGGTTTGCTAACCATTAGTGATATCGGAATTTATATAAAAACCATAGCTTATAAAACTCTTTACAAAATACGTTATACATTTTTTATTTCAGAAGATTATAATAATAGATACGGAAAAAATGTATAAATTTATTTGTAGTGAATTTTATAAACTATATTTTTTATAACAAACATAATTCCGACATCGCTAATAGTTAGCGAAATATAAGCAAAAAATTTCATCGGGCCACCATTTTTTCAAGATGGCGGCTCTACAAACTAAGTTCAGAACTTTTAGTATGTCAGTAAGTAACCAACAAATCTCGTTTCCTTAATGTTACGAGTCACTATATACTGCAAACCTCACCACTTTTTCCATTTTGGATTAATTAAACAGATGTTGGTGATATAAAATACTGTTTGAAACCCTAGTTCTTGGTTTATATCGACTATTAACAAGAGAAATAAAAACAATGTAATAAGATTGTTTTACTACTAAAACAATGTTATTACATCGTTTCTATTTCTTTTGTTAGCAGTGGATATAAAATAAACCAAGAACCAGGGCAACTACAAAATTTAAGTAATATAGTGGTAGGTAGTTGAACTTGAATAACTATTTATTACGTCTGCAAAAACTTATAGGACACAAAAAACTATAAAACGCATTTACTGAACATAGATTGCAAATTGCAACAGCACTTTTGACAGAAGAGAGAGAGAGAGAGAGAGAGGGAGAGAGAGTTTATGACAGTTATGTACCAACTTGACAAAATAAATACATTTTATTGCCAACCGTTTTTCTTTGTATCATTTATATATAGAACTTCTTTTCTTTTATCTTACTTGTTTTATTAAAATAACCTAACAATTTAAAACTCATAACAGATATAGGACTTTATACCAGAATATGTCAATTGTGTACAAAATTATACCAGCAGTATATATTGTAGTCAGTAGTCATATTACAACAGTATGTTAACTCGTGATTTCAGCGCATTTAGTTTTTTTTTTTTTTTGTTAAATTTATTTAATACATAAGTATGTACATACAATTTCATTTTTAACATTTTCGCAGAAATATGTTTCTTAAAAAAAGATGGCAAAAATGCTCCCGTGTTTGAATATCGTGGATAAACTGGACAAGATAACACATAGATATCGATTCTATTACAGCCGTAGGATATAAATATTTTGAACACCTATAGGATACCGACATCCCCTCGGGATATCCGTAGGCAATCAGTTGCGGATATCCGTTGAATACCCATAATTTGGATCTTTACAGGATAATATCCGGTCAGGTCAACCCTGGGATGACTTAGAGATATCCATGGGATAATCCCAAATCTGGGACAGCGGAACTATACTAGGATATCCTGAGGATATCATGTGCTGTCTGGGGATAATATTATATTCATTTTAAACTGGAAAGAGGCATCTCTAGAGGAAAACATTCATAAACCTGCACTGCACTAATCGAGATAAAATTGCGTTACATTCCACAGCATTTCACTTATATCATTTTCTTCTGTTGACTGTCCAGTTGTGTATTTTATTTTGTTAATTTCATACCTGGAACTGGTATATAGGTATTCATTTGCTAAAAGAATAAAACAGTGATGTTTATAATAATATTAAGTAATTATAATCGCATAAATCTCGTGGTACTTATTAAAACTGTTTGTCGTAAAACAATAATTATAAAGTAATCTTTTATATCAGATCTTGAAAAATGTACATCTCTTTAATCCTTCATTTAAATATGGGTAAAAAGCATCAATCTTTAGACTCAGGCAGCGCACACTATAATTATATGGCTTAATCAAATAATTTCATGTTGTTTGCGATGCCGCAAGGTGTTTATACATTTGGATTGAATGTTATTCAAATTGGTAGGTAATAGTTTACCTACAACTTTGTGTGAGGTTTAATTTGAATAAGAATGGAACAAAAATAAATTGCAGGTTATGATAGTTTTATTCCGTCCACTATATTAATTATAAGATCATTTAGAGTTAGGAATTTATTGCTTCAAGAGCTTCAGGATACGTTAATTCAATAAAGGAATGTGATCTTTCTAAGCAGCTCCCGGAAGTAAATAACAATGATGTAGCTTGTAGAAATAAAGCACAAAAACTAGTCGTGGAATTCGTTTTAATGACATTTAGATATAATAGTATGTTGCATATTCTACTTATTTATTTAATTGCTGCATATGCTCCGACTCCTCCTGGAAAAGGATCTCGCACGGAATGATAGGAAAATGGCCCTCAGTTAAACTGCACCAAATTTTGTATGCTCAAAAGTCAATATAGCGCAAGCCATTGCTTGACGAAGACAGAATCATTAAAGTAGGCGGTTTTGTGAACATAATTCGAGGATTTCTCCTGCATCCCTGAACCTATTGAAACATTTTTCTGATATTCTTTTAGAGGCAGCTTTAAAGAATGGTACTAGGCTATTCAAAAGTAAAAAAAGAAAAACATTTTTTACTTATGAGAAAATCAAAAAAATTTTTTTTGACTTTTCAATCGTCTGGTACCATCCCTATCAAAAAATGTTTTGAATCGGTTCAGGGATGTAAGAGAAACCCTCGAACTACGAAATCATTTTCTTAAGCACGGCACCGGCATGCGGCACCCTCAAGTGCGAAACCAAAGAACTAGTATACTGTTCCTACCATACACTAATTAATGTATGTTCATATTTATGTGTTTGACTGACCCTGTATGCTTATGGATATGCGAATGCATGTGTCAATTCTCATTCAGTAAACGTTTACGTCGAAACTTCATTCGAAATGTATTAATATGAACGCATACCCACTAGCATATAAGTACATACTCTATGATTTAATTAGAAAAATACTTCATTTAAGTCAAATAGTCAAATATATAAGTATTTTCACACGAACCGCACGTATTAGCATTACTCAATGTGAACCGCGAATTTGCACATCACTTGGCCCTACTCGTACTTAGTTTTTATCAATGGTTTTAGAATTAGAGTTTTTTTGGAATACTTCAGTGCTGTTATCGGCAGTAGCGGTCTGGCTAGGTCGACTAGTCGGCAAATGCCGACTGGGCCCTAGGGTCGCGTCTAATGAGGGGCCATTTTGGGACGAAAAATTTGAAAAATTTTTTTTCAGATTTCTCCCCCGCTCATCAAAAAA
The DNA here is from genome assembly GCA_936432065.2 of Rutpela maculata. Taxonomy (NCBI): domain Eukaryota; kingdom Metazoa; phylum Arthropoda; class Insecta; order Coleoptera; family Cerambycidae; genus Rutpela; species Rutpela maculata. The sequence goes on from OW386290.2 coordinate 24,541,780, forward strand.
ATTTTGGGACGACGTTTATATACATGCGAAGCAAAAATATTCAAATCGCTGACGAACTGAGTTTGAATGTTTATTGCAAAATGCCGACTAAGCCCTAGACACCCAGACCGCCACTGGTTATCGGGATTATTTCTATACACATGCCTGCTTAATGCCACACATACATTCGCATGAGTATAAGTCCTTTCCTTTGCATGCGAAGGGTAGCACTGAACTACACTGAATTACCCAAAGTCGTTTCCTTGTAAGAACATGGTATTACAAGTACTACACTTTACTATTCCTTTGCTCAGCAAGGTCCACTGGTCAGCACTGGTGTAGCTTATCTCCACCTGGTGAAAAGCAGATGTGAAGTGCACTGGACATGCCCAATAGAAATATTTGAATTAATAGGGTAGTTTCTATTGACATTTAGGTGAAATGTTTTTTGTGTGTTGGTGTGGGAAAATGGAAAAAAATCAGTTCAAAATTGCTGGAGAAATTACCAGGTTGGAAGATGACCCAGAAATAATGAATCTTCTAAGAAAGGGTAACTATTAAAAATACCGCATAGGATGTATTATTTACCTAATCTAACATTTTTTCTTAGACGATCATTTCACTGAGGAATTCTTCCAGAAAGTTTTCGAAGGAAATAAATTAGAAAAATTTCTATTTCAATTACACTTTTCCAATCCGTTGTTTTTATTACTCTCATATACACTGAATTTTCAGCTCACTTTGCGTGTATTGTAAAACACACTACACTCAAAAACAAAGGAAAGGACCTTATACAGCACTATTGGAATACATAAATATGAACATACGTTAATTCGTGTAGGGTAGGAACAGTATACTAGTTCTTTGATTCCGCGCTTAATGGTTCTATCTTCAACAAGCTATATTAACTTTTGAGCATCGTGCCCATGAGAACTATTGTTCAATAGGCCAACATACTAAAATTTGGTGCAATTTAACCGAGGGCCATTTTGCTATCATTCCGTGCGATGTCCTTTCAGTTGTTAAGCCATTGAAAAAAATAAAAATTCCATTAAGTCTTTCAGATCTACGGCCAGTAAGCCTCCTGCCGATTTTTGCTAAAATGATCCAATAATGCATAATCAGATTATAACTTTTATTGAAATACATCACATTCTTCCTGAAAATCAGACGGAGTTTTCTACAATGTGACAGTACAAGTATGGCACTTTTGAAAGTTATAAATGATTTAATAATACATAATGTCATAGATAAAGGTGGCAATTTGATTTTAGTGACGCTGGATAACATTAATCATAGATTGCCATAGATTGCCAAAGTGACCGTTTGACTAGAATTGCCAACCGAGTTAAACAGAACATACCTCTGATGATTTACTGACGTTTCATTTTGTATGCTTTGTATAGTGCAAGAGCAAATTATTTCCCCAGCCTCAGTAATATCCTGTTTTGTAGTATCTGGTTTGTTAAAGGTTTTAACAACTTCTTGTAAATTTGTTTTCGAGTTTAATAAATTTATAGTTTGGAGTTCGCCTTTTCCAAAAAAAACAGACGTTGTGTCACTACCACTAAATGCATAGCTCTCTCTAGCGTGTTTATGAATAAAGCGGTTAGGATTGTGTTGGATCATTTGAAATATTATCAGGCTGCGTTATGTTCGACTAAGTACCGTATTCAATACAATCAGACTTTCATTTTTGTTTAACCCTACAGTTTACGATTTAATAACATAAAAAGTAATAGAAATATTGATACATAACACAGAACCATTTTGTAGAGAATTTTGTGACACACCTTTTCCTATACTTATGTTTTTTCCCTAAGAAAAAGCGTTTAAAAGATATTCTAAAAAAACCAGTGCGGTGTCCCTAAAGGGGGTGAGATAGGGATGAAACTTACCCCCTAGGGGTGGGAACTTTTTTGATATATATTCTTACACACATAAGCTAACAATATAATTGACGTTTTAGCTTATTATAATTTTCTTCTATTCCACATAAAATTTGCCTAATTTCCGTGTACTATATCTCTATTGACAGCACTTTAACGGATGATAAAAGTATTTGGCTAGATATTTTTTCGATTAAAAAATGCATTAAAAAATTACAAAAATGCATGAAATGTAACTGTAAAATAAAAAAAATATCACTATTGTAGCAGCTCGTTCAAAAAGGAAAAAAATCTTAGTGTGACCAAATGGTAGTTTTCATGAAGTTTCAAAAATATTTCTAAAATCTCGTTTTTTAGGGAAAATACACCTACAAGATCTATAATTTCACCAAATTTCATTAGAAAAAGATTAATTATATTTTTAGTAATTTCGGTTTATGTAAAATTGAAAATTTTCAGCTATAGTATCCCAACAACGGTGATAATACGAAATAACTTATCCACAGTTTTCGAAAGCACATTGCTTGGTAATATTACCTAAAAGCAAACTATTACCTAAAAGCAGCATGCCTGAGGAAGTTGTGATAAAATTATGAGCTGTTTATCAACGTCCGAGGGGCATTTGCATAGAAAATTTTTTGCAATTTATTTTAGATATTTAATATTCAAAACTGTTTATTGAAAACACAATAATTATTAAAAGAGCAATTTATAAAATTAAATGTAGATGCAGATGACGTACTCATTTCCATTATTGAAGAGGTGTTTCCAAGCGTATTGTTAATTATTTCATTTTGATATTCATGATCAATATCTAAATAAGGTTTTATAAAATTTGAATTAATATGGGCTGTAATTTGTAACATGTCTCCTTCGCTGTTCAATAAATTATTTATTTTTGTTACGTGATTGAGATTCAGACTGCACTTTATATTATTTAGAGGAAATAAGTTATTACACCAGCAGCTCAGAGACTCGGTAGACGAGTCATGGGTCAGAAAACACTTTACAAATGGTTTTACGTGTTTGATAGATTGTAGTTAATATATGACAGATGTTTTTATAATTTATCTTAAAGAGATGTTGATTTGACTTATATAATGATAATTTTCCTAGAGAAGGGCGGGGCGCCAATCTTACTATATTCGTAATTTACACTAACAGTGAAGTTTGATTACAAGAAAGATAAACTAATCAAATTATAAAGAAAGTATAAATTGTTGACTATAAAAAAGTGTAAATTAATAATCTAAATTTAGCAAAAATCAAAATTAGATTAATACTTGCAAATATTTCTAAAAGATTGTTCAACTTTTCTTTTACAAAAAGGTTAATTAATTAATTCAGTAGGTATTATCTAAATGATTTGTATAGTTTGTATAGCTTGTATGGTTTGCATAGTTTGTATCAAAATGGTTTGTATCAAAATAGTTGTACCAAAATACCTGAAATAAGTTGACAAATAATTATAAAATTGATTTTATTATAAACTAATCAAACTGGATGTGTTTTTGTTAGAAAACGACTAAACTGAAGCCTTAAAATTAAACAAATTTATGTACAATGGACAAAACGAATGGACGATAATATGTTATGTAGATATTATTTAAAATATTGTCTTAAACATGAACCGACAATATGGTGTTTAAAAGTCGTAATTAATTATTTAAATATAAACGTTTCGTAGAAATTGTGATCACAAAGTCTTTACAGAACTTTTCATATATTTGTTTTCAATTAGACGTTACGCCGATAATTTACACCCTAATAACAATTGAAAATACTAATTGTTCTTTGAAAACATATTAAAGATAAAATTGAAATAATTTCAAAAACACATTTGCAATTTGATTCTTTAAAGAACTCTAAAAATGTTAAAGCATAAAAATATGAGATATATATATAAAAAACATTAGATACAAAATTTATTTTCGACACTTATTTTGAATTCTCAGTGAATTAAAGTAGTAAATCCAAGTGAAGGATGATGAAGGTGAAATTCAACCCACTGTGATGTAATTGCTGATTTCTGGATGAGCCCAATATTAAGTCAAGGAGTTCCCAGTACCATATTCGTCGCTTCCAGAAATTCCATAAGGACAATTTACATCTATCCTACCATATTACCGTCGCGATCTCCGTAAAAAGTTGTCCTAGACTAATATATACATTCCATCTTCTAATTACGTAGAGGAGAAGAAAGATAACCCCATTAGATGATTAAAAAAAAAATAAAGTTTCCAACCCAAACTTCAATGTGACATTAGAAAAAACGTATCTAGAATGCATATCTACAATGTGCATCTAGAATTAGAAGATTTGCATCTAAATTTAGAAGATTTGCATCTAAATTGAAAACCCTGGAAAGAAATGAAGCATAAGCATGGCTTGCTGCAGAATGGCCGTTGCCAAATCTAAGTTACAAAAAAAAAATATTTCTTTATAAATTACTTACGGATTAAACCGGCGAAAAACAATATCTTAGGCCTGCTTCACGTTCATGAAGAGGGACTATCAACCCTTACAATGTTGAAGTCGTTGGTAGAAACTTAATGAAGACACATCACTATTCAAAAAATTAGCAAACAATTACGAAGTACCAAGCTTCTTGTAACGGAGAACAATTCGTTCTGTTCGCCCTCTCGTAGTATGTAAATCGTGTCGTATGTTTACCCTCTCTCTATTCTTAGAGTTAAGTTAAACGTGACTCTGGTTGCATACCGTTGTGTTTGTTTATGAAGAAATTTTTAAGAAACAATATTTGAAATCTTCGCGGTCTTTCATGCTTGAGTTAATTTATGTTTTAATTTATGAAGCAGCAATATGCATGCTACAAATTTTCATCAATTGTTGCCGCAAAAATTCAAAAATGTATTCCAGTTGTACTTTTTACTTTTAATTGTATTATTTGGCGTGTTTTTCTCTATTATCATATTTATCAATTCGTTATTCGCAGTGCCAAATCGTAACTGTGACATTGTCAAAAAATAAAATTCAAATTATTGAACTGTCAAACTGGATGACAAAAGTGATAATTGCCCTAGGGAGATTATCAGCTATAATATCCCTAGGACATTGATAATGTACGAGATAATTTTATGAAAATCGAAAGCACATTGCTTGGTAATAGCCCGACGCCGAAGGCGGAGGGCTATTATCAAGCAACCTGCTTGAGATTGTCAGAAAATTATGAGGCATTTGTCAATGTTAGGGGGATATTCGGTCAGAAAATTTTTTGAAAAAATACAATAAAAAAGTCGCAACACAACAAAACAATTATTTATTTATTAAAAGTACAGTTGGTAAAGGTACAGTTACTAAAATTTAACGCAGCATTAGATTGGTTATTTTTTTTTCTACTATAGATTATGAAGTTGTCAAAGTTAAATAATTTTATTGTCATAGTGATTGAAAATTTCCTTGGATGGTGTTATCGTATGTAATATCACTATTAAAATTTTATCGAAAATTTTTTCGAAAGCGTGTTGTCTGGTAATATAAAGAGTGCAAATTGGCAGTTTATTATCTGATTAAATCCCGACCGCTTTAGCGGGAGGGATTTAATCTTTGATAATAAACTGTCAATTTGCACGAGTTATATTAACAAGCTAAGTTGCCCCAACTTAGCTTGAGAAAAAATTTTTAGATAAAATTTAAAGCACGAGTGGTATTTGTGGAGAATATTTCACGAATAAATAATTCATTAAGTATATCTTCAATATTATGTTCAGTAATTAATTGCCTTCAGACGTTTTCTTGTTGCTTTTTAGAGATTACTCACCTTTATCTTCAATTTCATCATTTACGTCACATAAAAATGCATTTCCAAAGCTACTCATCTAATAAAAAACAAAGTAGGTTTAAATTATGACAATCAAGAAAAACAATATACGTTAAACCATAGGTACTGTAACTTATAAGACTAGTCATCACAACAAAGCACGCTTCGACCAATCACATTACCGATGAAATCACACAAATTGCATATTACCAATCTATCCCTTTTAGTTCTAAGGCTGCCGGCTCAGATGGTATGGTACCGCCATCTAGTAACGCTAGCTTAACTTAGTTACTAGCCTAAACAGTGAATTGAATTATTATATTAAAGTGTTTATTAATATATATTTATGTATTTAATCCTTGTTTCTAATTTGAGAAGTTTGATAGTTAAGTTAAGGTTTACTTGTTTAAGTAGAGAGACTTTAAGTACAACGAATTATAATGTATATAGTGATACTGCAGAGTTTTGATTTTCCAAATAAGTGTTAGCTGTTTTGTAATGATTGATGAATTACCATACGTAAGTACCTACATTTGTGTATTTATCATGAAATAACTGATCTGTCTGCTTCGTAGATATTCATATTTAATTTTAGTTGTGAAAATTATTTTGCAATTATGTTAGGTATTAAGCCATTGAAAGCTGTGTACCTATAACTTGTCCCGAACCTATATAAGTTCCACACAGCATGGGCTTTTTAGGTTATTAATACAATACTACAATTTACAATTTACGTTAGCAATTAGTAACAAGCTAAAAACGTACTCTTCGCCGGTTTACCAAACTTTTTATATAACTGTTACACATTCTATAGGATACTCTTCGCAGTTTTTTGTAAATAATGTTAGTTTTAGACATTTTTAATTTTATAGTACGAACTTAGTGTAAAATAAAGTAAAAATTAAAAAAAAAACTATACCATACCACATGTGGGTTTCGAACCTGGGACCCTTGGATTCCGAGTCAAAAGCGTAAGAACTACCTAACACGTAAAAAAATGTAAAAATGTAAATTTTTACAGAAACATAAAAATCAAAAAAAATTTTTTCAAATTTAAATCATTAATAACATTTTTATTTACTGATCGATTTTGTTCAAAAACAATAGGGTTCTTCCCCTAGCTAACACTAACTTACTGTCCAAATTTCAGTACAATCGGACTTTTCTTTTTTGAGTTATCGTGCTTACAAGAAACGTGACGGACGGACGGACAGACGGACGGACGGACGGACGGACGGACGGACATTTTAAAAGTTGTTTAGAATTCGTTCACTAACACAATGATATGAAATTTTTTTTTGATATTTACGATTTTAGAAAAGTGCCGATCAAATACAATATACTCTTCGTTTTTGCGAAGAGTATAATAAGCTAGAGAAGATATTTATAGATAACATTTAAAAGCACCATTTGTCCTATTTGCCGAAAACATGTCACGACACAAAACGTCAAAAAATTTTCGCAATATTTGCCGCTGCAGCGACCTAAAAAATTAGAGCGATAAATTTTGCATGTTGGTCCTGTCAAAAGCAGATCTAGCTTGAATTACCACTAATAATGACGTTTGATTGGTGCAATGTTGTGAAAAAACGGGCTCTCATTGGCTATAGCGTTAATGAGTGAAATAATCAGTGTAATTTTGTTGTGATTGGTTGTTTCAGCACACGTGATCAGAAATGGGCGAATTTAATAGGATTGCTATTTGAGCTAAAAATTTTCAGTGTAATGTTGTTCTGAATGGTTATTTCTGTACATATGATTAGAAATGGGCGAATTTAATAGGATTTCTATTTGAGCAAAAAATTTTCAGGGTTTTTATTTTTGCAAAAAAAAAACAAACTGGCAAATCAGATTTGAACCCATGCAGTTTTATTCATATTTTTTTTACAAAGATTTTAATTCATTGTTTGGTCTGATCCGATGAACAGAACCTGAGATATTAAAGAAAAACACGACAAGAACACGTTTTTATAATTAAAATTTAACTTCCGAAAGATTGGAAAAACTTTACTATAACATTGTGAAAACATAAAGATTACATTTCTATACAAAAATTGGCTCCTCTCCCAAAAAATCGTTGAAAAGAGCACAGTTTTAATCGACTATAAGGATTTAATGTTGTTCGTGTTTAAATTCTTCATCAATTTAAATACTCCAAACACGACGCCTCAAAATCATTCCGTTCAGAACTTTTTACCGGAAATTTACTTTATTTTCAGCGTTTATTTCAACAGCAACGCAACCAAATATTTCTCTCAAATTCTCCCTAGAGTCATTACAGAGAGTGATATCGCTAGTAACTGGTATAATAACATGAGCAGACATAGTGCATATATTGAAAGCGTATGTATGAGACGCGCGTGTTCCAGACGTTTAAGGCATAAATCCAACGTCGTCGGACCGATTGGTTTGTCCGTAATCATACACGCGAATCGATGTCATCGTATATCTTTCTTCTTTGGCGGTCCGACCTAACAACTCCCATAAACCGATATCGACGATCAGAGAGAAAAATCCCGAAGATATGAACATACGCCTCAAGTTATTCCATCATCTGCCACCTTGTTACCATAATTCAAACATCGCAAACATTCTCGCAGGACTTTAACTACAACTTTCTAGTTTCTCAGGCGGGATTTATGTCTCCGTAAAATTGGAAGCACGCCCATTCCTTCATAGCCAGGATAAACATCTTATATTGTCGTCCTGAATAATTCAATAAACATGCTTTGTTGTAAAAGAATTTAGAAGCAGTATTATGAATTTAAAATCCGCCTTATTAATAAATACCATTATCGTTCAGTCTTGACAGACAAATACTGATCGTGGCGTAAGAAAAACGCGGTAACTGCGGATGCCTATTTAAGTTTCGAAACTTCTTTCCTCTTCAGCGCGACGAAGAGCGGCAATTGAAATAAAAAATAAAGCTAATCGTTTCACTCTGAACATGATAACCACTGAAAGTATATTTTCAAGTCAAAACAAAACAAGTCGGTAATACCAATCTGTGTATAAGAAAATGACATTTTGTTGGTATAAAATATGAAAAATCTAAAAAAAAACGTTAAGGGTTCATTTCAAACACTTCTATGTCCTAAGCTATTATCTATATCAAAAAAAAAATAAAAAAAAGTAACGATTTCCTTAGTTTATTTCCATCATTTTTGTCTCTAGTAACATTCAGCTAAGCTGTTTTTCTGCTAAGTCATTTAACTCTAAGGCCAAAAAAAAATCATTTTTTCAAAAACTTTCGAAATGCATTAAGTGTAAAATCTTTTAGATATTGCATCTATCACGGTCAAAAAAATGAGCGTATATATAATAGTTAGGGCTAACAAAAGACACGATTTGGATTTTTTTTCAATTTGGAATTTACTGGAACCAAAAAAACGGGCACTTTTTGTGTAAAATATCAAAATTTTGCCTTTATTTTCCTTGTCTCATTTTTGATTTTGTAGACATAAAAATTTGCCAAAAGAAAATTTTAACCACTCTAATAAGCTTTTTTTGGTTCAAGGTACATGTTAAAAGTCTCTATTTAAACCAGAGTTACGACTGTTCGAAGATCGTGACCTTTTCAGTGCTAAGTTCAAATGCACTTAACATTAACTGTAATCTCAGTAACGATGAACCTAAACAATTTTATTTCATGGATTCTTTTTTATTTCATAAGCTAACTTTTTTGTTATGACAAACTTTTTCGAAAATGTGATCCTCTTTGAGTAATTTGCTTAAAACCCTTGAAAAATCAGTGTTTTTTGCTTAAAAATCAACGTTTTCATCCCCCTGTAACTTGGCGGATATTAAAGCAAAAATAAGGTCGTAGGTCGACGATCTATATGTTCCAATAGTCATATTTTTTTTTTCGAAACACCTGAGTTGGAGTGAAACTCACCCGCAACGAAAAAGCGCCCTTTTAATATTTCATATTTGATACATTTTGAATCAAACTATCCAAAAATATTTGAATTGAAAACTACTGTAAAATTAGTCCGCAGTGAGATCATCAATTTACTGTACTATTAACTTTGCATTGATATATTATTTCTATAATTAAAAAACAGACTATAGGTAAAGTAATGTTTTATTCTTAATTTTACACTAGTCCTTGGTTATATATAAACGATTTTCCATGCATTTGTTAGTATTTAAAATAATTTCTTATAAACAATACACTTAATGAAAAAAAATATTTTAACAGTTTGCAATACTTTTTCCATGCTCATATGAAACAAATTTTGATAAGATCAGTAATATTTTAGTTCAATAACGGGATATTTTATAGTTACAACAAACGAGGTAATAGATTTTTTTTTATCTTGTATATGTTTTAGAGAATATGTAGAATCCAAGTTTTAGACCTCCAAATCCTTGGCAAATTTTTGGTTGGCCGAAAAAACCACGAAATTTTGACACTTTTTTCAGTTTGTGGCGTATAACTTAAAAACAATGCATCTAATCGAAAAGTGATCTATTAACAAAATTAAAGAGCATTAAAATTCGCTTCGTTTCATCAATAGGTATCCGACTCCGCCGGTCATGCAGCTGTCGGAAATCAGGTCTGAAGTGCTCTTTGACCTGTAAACACTGCTCTGGCCTCTCATGTCAGAACGCTGAGATTGAGTTGGATGAAGATGAAGACGACGACGAAAATTGCTTCGATCTTGGGGAAGTTGGTGGTGGTGCTGCTGCTGCTGGATCAGGAATATAGGATGCAGTACGAGGACATTAGTCAGCTCCAATCCAAACGGATTCAACTACTAAAACCAAATAATTCGTTTTTTCCAAAACTCATATTTACTTCATTTCAGTTTTTTCTTACACCTTGTATTGTTCTTGCACTTTGCATTTGTTTATTTTTTTTTACACTTTGTTGTATTAGTACTATTGGGCAATTTTTTATTTTTGGTTAATAAACTTTGGGCCTTTCTTTACATTATGCTTTTATTTCGACAACCCATTTTCTCAAATTAATGTGGAAAAATTAAATAAAAAAAAGGAATAAAATAAAACAATAAATATATTTATATGTAGGACATTTTGGATTTTGAGTGTATTTTACTTAATATTGATCGAAATTGGAAAACCAGGTAATCTATGAACTTGAAATTACATGCTCTACAACTTTCATTCTATGGATTTTATCATTTAGATTAGCCGTTTCAAAGCTGAAGACGTTTAAAAAGTTACCCAGTGTGAATTTTTTACAAGGTGGTAAAAATTGTTGTTATTCGATTGCCAATTACGCCCATAACTCTTGATGAAATTTCAACTGTATTGTTTTTAAGTTATAGGCCACAAACTGAAAAAAGTGCCAAAAAAATTCGTGGTTTTTCGTCCACACAAAAATTTGCCACGGGTTTGGAGGTCTAAATACTCTACATACTCTCTACAATATATATAAGATAAAATTAAAAAATCTACTACCTCGTTTAAAGTAACTATCACCTCCTTTCGATGACGCCGTTCCTGAACTATTTACTTTGTATACAAGTTTTATTCAGATTTTGCTCCTGAAAAATTAAAATTTTGTTACTAAAAAGTCAGGGAATTAAAAATTCCAATGTTAGTGGAAACTCTGTAATAGCTAAAGCTGGAGAACTTTTTATACTCGACTTATATGGTTGCAGTGCTCTCTACAATCATGAAAATTGTTGTTTTGTAATATCAGCCTACAAAAACAGATTAACATTGTTACTCTACCACCGACTGGGACAGCAGCAGCAAGCATTTACTCCGGATATAAAAAAGCAGATAGGTTATTTCCTGTTCCTGCTGTAGAATAGCCCAGAAGAGAAAAATGATTAAAAAGACAATTACATAACTAAACAAACATATTTAAGTCACAACGCGTGGCTCCCAAAAATTTTTCACTTAAGAGAGAGCTCTCGGGCCAGCCACTCCACAGACCTACCTTGTACTGACGAAAGCCAATAGCTCGAAACTGCAGTCTGTAAGTGGTGTGGAGTGGCTGGCACGAGAGCTCTTTGAGTAGGAATAAGTCTTTCGGCTGGTGTCTGTTGCAATCGAAACCTTAGCGTTTTGTGGCAATACATAGGTATTGCACTTGGCGGCCAGGCTTGTAATTTGTAATTCAGCTCTTGGCGGGCCATTAGTCCGGAGCATAGCTGTTGGCTGCGGTCTGATTTTTATTCCTTATATATTTAAGGAAACGTATAAAGGAGTTTAGTAAATTTCCTTATTTCTAGGAGCAAAAACTGAACTGCTGACCAGTTGAAACGAATTTTTAAGTTGAATTTAAAGCCACATTTTGAGAAAGAGAACAGCTATCAATATGCGGTATTAGGATTTAAGAGATAGTTTATTTGTGAAACAGCAAGTTTTACTTAGTTCTTTTATTTTGAAGTACGCACTGTCCACAGGGTGTGAAGGAAAAGCGTGTTTTTTTTTAATTAAACTATAACTACCTAGATTCCACAAAAAACTTTTAATGCTTTTTTTGATGCGCACTTGTTGATGCGGCAAAACCACTTTCTGAAATTTTCGATATCCCTTATTTTATAAGATACCAATTTTTTCTAAAAACCTGTCATTTTTTCATTTTTTTCCGTTAGGCATATTTCAAAGTGTTTTGTGGTCTTGTCAGTTCTACGCCTCCTTTGATGACGGGGTGTTTAATAGAGTGTCGCTCCTTTAGTGCGCCCCTGTACTTATCCTGTGATATCAAATAGCCGCTGGTTTAATTTAAAGTCAGCATCATATAATCCGCAAAACAACCACAGAAAGACAGTTGTAATTAGACTTCGAATAAGTGTAGGTAACTAGACAGGATAATGACTAGTTCAACTACGGCCTGAATTTCCAATCAAATCAACATGGTTTTTCTACTCGCGGAATTATTTTAAATTACTGATCTGGTCGGAAATGAAACGAATGTCTTAACTTATTGAAAACTGTAACTTATTGAAAACGGCTGACACGACTTGTGTCAGATTTATTCATCAGTTTTATTCAATCATTTTTAATATTGACTAAATCGCCAGGAAATCAAACTTGACTAATGTAATTTTCAAGTCAGCCATTTTAACCTTCACACCGATAAAAATGGAGAGGTTACTACAATTTGTCCAAAATATAAAATTGAGATAAGATCAGATCTCTATGTTTGGAGGTTCGAGGAACACGAAAAAGTAATAAGTTAAAAATGTCTGCATGTGCAGAGTGGACAAAATTAGATGAGATTTGAAGTTTTTTCTAAAATTATGGCAGATAGACAAAAACCAATATAAAAATTTTCTTCTTGTCAGCAACGGATTCAACTTAAAAAAGTGCCTTAAGAATGTGTTACTCCATTTTTGATTCGACACTCGGTAATTAAGATATAGAGGTGAGATGAGAATTTTCGAAAAACGTTACGTAGGTCGGTAGTCGAAAAAGATAGACCATCGCGGTTCGCGCCATTATTTGTTTATCGAAAATCGAGCATATTGGATTTGTCTATCTGCCATAGTTTTAGAGAAATCCCCAAATCCCATCTAATTTGATTCCCCCTGTGTGGGAACACGATAACGCCGAATCTGGAAAACCAATTCTGACGAAAGAGTAATATTAGTACCGTAACATGAGTTAAAAGGGTTTTGATGCAGATTGAATGACGTTTAGTGCTCTTTTGATATATAGATTTTCTTATCCATTTTGATTATTCTGTTTTCAATACCATTTTCCGTTTATTGTTCGAGTCCTGAGATGGTGGATCGCTAGGTATAACTCCAAATAAAAACACTTCCTTTGACAAGACGACTCAAAAAGATATGCAAAGTGAAACTACGCCCACCTATGCGTCTGTAGTAACTATACAATTTTTCGACATATGACAGACGACAATGCCATGGCTATATTTATTTCTCATAATAAAATATGTGTTAATAATATCCTGTTTTTTTAAGAAAAGGAAAAAAAAATTGTAATGCGTAAAAGTGCATTGTAATGCGAAGTCCTTACACTGTGACATAAAAAAGGAAGGGACCAAATTCAAGGTGTTTCACAGTTCATAATGATAAAAACCGCTGCCTAAGGAATAACTACTTTTACATCCAAAGGACCCCGCACACAATATAGGGGGATTTCTGCCTCCAGTCAAATTTAATCTAACCCACGTAAAAATGTTCTTTTGAACCCCCTGAATAAATGTTTAAATGCAGCCAGGTCCGAAAAGGTCTTCGTTTCGAGATATGGAGCCCTAAAGATCGTTCCAAATACGTTTTAAAATTGAAAGAATTAAATTAAAGTTGGATTTGATTTTATGGAAATTCAGAACTGCATAATTAATTCTTAAATAACACCATATTTCTTACTCATGTTAATGACACCGTGGGTCTTCAAGGGCTTGCAGTTTCTTCAATTCAAGAATAAAGTTGTGATACTTTTTTTTTTAAATAAAAAACTTCTGTTAAGTTCTGTGACTCAAAATCTTATGATGAATTATTGTTCCCCGAGCTTCCTAGGATTAGAATTTTTCTTTTTTTAATCTGAACTTTCAGAGTGTATCATGTTTTTTATTTTAAATGCCCATGAAATGGGCAATTTAATCAGGTCCATTGATTTTTATTTGAACTATGATTATGGAATTTTCTGTGGTAATCTTACCTAAACAATTTCGATCAGTAATTCGTGTCCACGTACTCAAAAAATGCCGATATTTTTTAAAAAATAACACTCTTGGATAGTAGGAAATTCAATTAATCAAAACAATGTAATTATTGACGTGAAAAATAAATAAAAAAGTGTGAAATAAAACTTAATATTTCGTTGTTTTACTATTGATTTCTATGGAAACAGCAATAGAATTTAGTCATTAAGACAAGGCAACTTTGGGCGATTTCGGATTTGGAACGATCTTTAGGGCTCCATATCTCGAAACGAAGACTTTTTCGGACCTGGCACACCGTTGAAGAGTAATTGTGTGCACAACAAATAGTTTCATTACATTCCAAGCATATTTGAATAAAAAAAAAATCAAGTTCTTTTATCACTATACCTTCACAATGCGGAAGTAAAAGTCGTGTGGGGGGTAGAAAATTTCAATACTAATTTTACACACCTAAAAACATAAAAAACAGATAAAAACATAAAAAACAGATAAAAACTAATGCATATAACAGTTTCTTTAGGCAAAAGATAAACTAGGCTTCTGCATAAGAGTACAAAAAAGATTTACAACAAAATAGTCTCGATAAGATAAGAAATAGACACTAGCAACAATTTTCTTTAATAATCTTACACAGTATCTCCCTGAATTTCTTGACTCTGAAGAACAGGTGGATGTCATTTATACCGACTTCTCAAAAGCTTTTGATAGATTGGACCATGGTATACTTTTGAATATGTTGAAAAAAATGTGATTTCTTAAATAATTCTATAGAATTTTCTTCTAGCTAGATATTACATAGGTCACAATTCGTTCAGTACCAAGGCTTCCAATCTGTTACTTTCGCACATTTCTTTGAGGTTGCACAAGGATCTGTTCTGGGTCCCCTATTTTTTAATATCATGGAATATTTAGAAAATCAAAATTCATTGTATTCCTCTCGAAATCAGATTTCAAACGATATGTCCTTATATTTGAAAATAAAACGAGAGGTTTCTGCACAGAAAGTAAACATAGGCAGTTGATTTGCTATTTGTTTAAATAATCCAAAACAGTAGATGAAAAACATGAGAAAATAACATGTACAGTTTTTAAAGCAAAAAGAGAGGATACCTGTCAAGAATTCTTACAATTTTTTTTTACATATCTACATTAATTAAAATTTTCCACACAAATGTTTTTGCCGCTATGATCGCCATGTTGAAAACATGGAACACAAATTAGGTTATTCTCAATTACCTCCATTTCTGTTAACTCTAGCGCCTAAAACATACAAATTTTATTTAGATTTTTTTCTATTGTAAATACTATCACAAACAAAAGTTTTAGAGTCAACAATATTGATAACAACCAATTACTGCGTGGGAGCAACTGGAACAGAAATTAGCGCAATAAACTACACAGATACATAATTGTTCACTTTTCTGACCACTGTAAATCGTAAAGTATTGATACTACAGAAAACCTGTCATAGGAAAAGTTATAGCTTTTTCTATGTCCCATTATAGTGTTAATACCTAATTTTAGGGTAGAACTAACAGGAAATAAGAGAAAATTGAAAAAACCGTTATTCTCTTCTTTCAATATGGCGGCCGTAGCGGCAACGAGGTTTTTGCGAAAAACTTGAATTATTGGCAACCCCTCTATAAAGGGTGTTACATCAGGAGAGGTACATAGCTTAATACGAGGTAGAGAACATCAGTGGTAATCAGAACCCCCATAGAAATGTCTCATTGGGCCTTCACTATTAGTTACAGGGTGTTTTATAATTTTTGGCAAAAACTACTTTTTGTCATTACTTTGACAGGGAATGGAATAATAGATTCATATTTGGTACAGCTAGTACAGTAACGATGCTTCAGAAGTACATCTGAGACATGAAAAAAATCCAGGCCCGGAGTCACTAAAATTTAGGTTTCTTCTTTTCCTCTAAAAAACATGACCCTCTATATATTTTTTTAAATGTTTATATAATATTCGAAAAGAACACAAAAAAATAAGCAAAATGACCTATTGTTACACTTTTGTGGTTATTTAAATACGGTGTTAAATATGGATTTCAGAACCATATTACATGAAAATCACGTGAGATAAATAATTTTGTAACTAAAATTAGCAAAAATTCTATTGAAGCTAGGTGGTCTGGGTGAATCCTAATTCCGACACGTTTTAAAGATCAATTTTGGTAGAAAATGTAATGTAATCTAATAAGTAATCGGGTATAAATTAACAAAATATTTAATCAACCATAATAGGCTTATTCAAAGTGATAGATAGTAAAACTATTTAGGCCTAAGCAACAAGTTACTTTAATCAAGGAAATCAGCAACATTTCACACTTAATAAAAATTGAAAAACGGAACAAACTAAAACCGAAATAAATAAAATAATTTCCAATCAGGTAACGATAAACAACAAACCAATAACTAAATGTGTTTAAAAATAAAAAAAAACATAATTTGCACTAAAGTAAATTTTCAAAGTGGCCTCCCCCAGCTGCTGTGCATTCTCTTGCGCGTTTAGTTAGGTTACCAATTGCTCGACGTATCATTGCCGGATTATTCCGTATATCGTTGCAGGTTGTAACGATGCGCTGGATTAACTGTTGTCTACTACCAATTTCGACTCTATAAACTTCGTTTTTTAAGTGGCCCCATAAAAAGTAATCGCAAGGGTTACAATCAGGAGATCTTGGTGTCTATTCATGTGGAGCCCCATGACCAATCCATCTATTAGGATACTCATTACTTAAGTGTTCTCTTACTTGAAGGCTAAAATGTGGTGGGGCCCCATCATGCTGAAACAACATGCTTCTAATATGGATATTTTCTAACATATTCGACAAAATGTTTTGAAGAAAATTACAGTAAATATCACCATTTAATCTTTCTTTAAAAATAAAATGTGGCCCTATCAAATGTGTATTCACAAGCCCGACCCAAACATTTACAGAAAACCTGTGTTGCGAATGGCGTTGGCGTGTCGCATGTGGGTTTTCCTGTAACCATTTATGATTATTTCTTGAGTTGTTTACTCCATCCTTCATAAATTGTGCCTCATCCGTAAATAAGGTTCTGTAAATGATCTGGCGATGGTTAGACAACCAACGACAAAATGCCAGGTGGTGGATGTTGTCTTTTTAGGGTTCCCCATACTCGCCAATGAGGAAACCAGTTGCAGAACTAATTCCTCTAGTGCTAATTTTTTGACTTTGTTGAACTATGTTTAAAATATTGTTGTGTTCCTGTACGCCCTGTTATAAAACACGCAGAAGTAGGAAACTTTCCATGTTGTCTTGAATACTGGAATACGGTACTAAAGGTTTTGTGATTATGGTGCCGACGACCAGGAAAACGCAGCCGATATTCTTTCCGCCGACCTACTATTTCCATTACAGAAACCATAGATAAATATTATGTCAGCATATTCCACGTTTGTAAATTTTAGTGGCATAGTTAAAATATTTTACACAAATTTTCACAATTTAATGCACTTCACAAACTAAATGCAGATTATTGACACATTAAATTACAAACAATTAATTATTCAACTGTTTGGGAGATTCTTTCTAATTATCTGTCCCTTTGAATAAGCCTACTATGGTTGATTAAATATTGTGTTAATTTATACCCGATTACTTATTAGAGCTGCATTTTTTACCATTTTTACCATTTGCATTTTTTAAAACGTGTCGGAATTAGAATTCACCCAGGCCACCTTTAATTAGTCTCAATAGAATTTTTGCAAATTTTAATTACAGAATTATTTATTTCGCGTGACTTTCATTTAATACCGTTCTGAATATTTAACCTTGTATATTTAACCCCGCATTTAAATAACCACAAAGGTGTAACAAAAAAGTGAAAGAAGTTATTTTGCTTATTTTGTTGGGTTCTTTTCGGATATCGTGTAAAAATTTCAAAAAAAAAATACAGGGTCATGTTTTTTAAAGCTAAAGAAGAAACCTAAATTTTAGTGACATGTCTTACATATACTTCTGAAGAATCGTTACTGTACTAGCTGTCCCAAATGTGAATCCATTATTCCATTCCCTGTCAAAGTAATGACAAAAAGTAGTTTTTGCCAAAAATTATAAAACACCCTGTAACTTTGTAGTGAAGGCCCAATGAGACATTTCTATGGGAGGTTCTGATTACCACTGATGTTCTCTACATCCTATTAAGCTATGTCCCTCTCATGATGCAACACCCTGTATAGAATAAAACAAAATTGATTGCAGGAATTATTCACGGGTCAAATGACAGGTTGACTAAGATTAATAAATTATTTGATTATATTCCTGGTACCAGCAAACGTCGAACCTCTGAATTATAGATACTAGACAGGATGTAGCTCTCTATATGGATTTTGTGCTATAATTAATTGGATGTAATCACGATTTTGAAACGATTTCGTTCTTATTTAAAGACGGTGTACAAGTCGCCGAGAAAGTGAACTACCTCACGTATGATCCGTCGTATGAACATATATATTAACAATAATTTATGATAATATTAATGACAGGCAACCAAACATAAAAGGGGAGTTCTCTCAGATCTATGACCTGCAGAACTTTTCTGTCTTTAATTAAGTGTCTATAAAACGAATTAACACAAAGACATTTATTGCTTGTAATTTATAAGGTTTAATTAGATATCCCTCGGTGGTCGGTGTAGCTATTGACAAATTATTATTACCACCATAAATTATTCAGTCACTTTTATAAATATGAGCTAATTACAATCAGGTCTCAATAATTAGCATACAACGCAATAGTATACGTACATTTTTCTAATTTTACATTGCAAAGGTATGTTTATTACTTTGTTATGCTAAATTATGATACTCGGGACAATCGCATTCCTTGGATATGAAAAAATATACACAACAAGAACTAATCGATACTCTGGATACTGTTTGAATAAAGAACTAAGACATTTGCAGGTAACTCGCATGTCTGAATTATTTCAGAAGCATCACGATGGTAAGGGATGTCTAAATAAATTATTTACGCAATAATAATAATAATTAAATAATAATAAGAAGAAGAAAATGAAAAGATTATCAATACCACCGACGACACACTTATGTGAGAGGTGCTAACTATATAACGGATAGAAAAAAAAGTACGCAAATCGACCAGACATCGTCGTACATAATTAAAAGGAGTAGTCCTCCTGTCTGCTGCCCGATGCTCAAGGGCACAAAGAAATTGAGCAAGTACAAAAACCTCCAAATAGAAGTTAGCAGATTGTGGAAGACAAAGACCGTGTCACTAATTATTGTAGTAACCCTTGGAAGTGACGACCGGAGTCTACAACAACTGACTGGTCAACTGAACGCACAAGAAGTGCAGAAGATCACACTATTGGGAACAGTGCATATTTTAAGAAAAATTTTGGAGTGGGACACTGAGCTGTTGGAGCAGACATCACCAACATTGCCTAAAGGTTTCAAAAACCTGAAAGGGGCTTCAAGCTTCAACAGAGCCGAATCATAAACCCGCGCAAGGATCGGTGAATAGTTTTCCTCCTCGGCTGAGAAAGTGTGTTGCTTAGTTAGTCTATGATAATAATACTAATAATAATAACGTTTATTATGGATAACGAAAAGAATACAAATGGGAGATAGCTCGGCATAGCTGCTCTTCCACTTTACCCTAAAGAAAAACAATGTTTATTTCTTAATTAATTACACTTAACGATATACAGGGTGTTTCTTAATCACGTGCTAACATTTCAGGATGAGGTTTCTTAGGTCATTTTATGAAGAAAAGTTCATGTGAACATATGTCCGTAATAGCTTAAATTTTTTGCTATAGGACGTTGATTTTTCTTCAGTCGTTGTTTTTTAATATCCCAGAAAGTACTTTTCAATTTTGGTGTATGTTAATAGGATATAAAACCACATATTTTAGTTGGAAATGTTATTTTATTGCTCCACCAGTAGCGTCTCTGCTCCGCTCTCCGCTCCGGCCGCTGTTTTCCACATTCGGAAATGTGCCAGTGTTTAGAATTCACTAGATCAGTCAAAATATATAGCAATTTAGCAAAATTAATTTTAACATAATTTGTTCAAAGAAAAAATGAAGAGTTCCGAAAAGCAAGTGGCCAATCTTGAAT
Source organism: Rutpela maculata (assembly GCA_936432065.2). Classification (NCBI taxonomy): domain Eukaryota; kingdom Metazoa; phylum Arthropoda; class Insecta; order Coleoptera; family Cerambycidae; genus Rutpela; species Rutpela maculata. The sequence goes on from OW386290.2 coordinate 24,562,159, forward strand.
TAAAAATATTTCGTCTGTCAGCAGCAATATACTTAGAATATACTAAAATTGTGTGAAGTCGGCGAAATAGTTGTCCAAAATAATATCAATAGTTTTATAACAATATGAATTCACCTTCTCCTCAAAGTAGACAAATGAGGAAATTCTAAATAAAAAATCCGCAGCTACGGAAAGCGGCTGAAACCTCCCCACTCGGTGGATCTTTGAAGCCGAAAAGATCACTAAAAAATATGAACGATCTCATTTAATTATATTTTTTTATTTATATTTAAAAACCATATAATTCTTTCTGGACAGCTTCTCTGCCAGCTGTGACCGGTCAAGTGTCCATAGTGGACCGTTTCAATAAATATTATTTTTATCTTCTGGCCCTCGACCGATTTTCCACTAAATCGGTCGCGGAAGGTTGTTGTTTGGTTGCTTGTCACTAATGTCAGATGTCAAACTGACAGATGCCAAAGGCATTCAGGGGAAGAAGATTTTTTGACAGCAGTCAAACTGACAGCTATCAAATTTTTTTGTCGCTAAACTTTGTTAATTCTAAATCTGTCAAACTGACAGCTGTCAAAAATTCTGGTTCTAAACTTTGCTGGGAGATTTTATTTTTTGACAGTTGTCGAAAATTTTTAGGTTGATATTGCACTTGGTTTGGTTAAGTTATGTTAATGTTTTTTAGGCTGTGATTTTAATGTCACTGTCCCTTTTATAGTTTTGGGCAAAAAACTTACTTTGGGCCCAGTATTTTTTTTTTCACGAAAACCAAATCGAAAGGGTGCAAGTGTGATATAACGTTGAAATCGGAATTTTTACTGCCCTAAAGTGGTTCGATTACAAATTATAAGTAATCATAAAATAAACACTTGTTGTGTCGAAACGGCACTAAAAGTAATCCGATCTCAACCAAAACCTTTCCAGATCTTCTGGAGCACTAAAAAACCTCCATGCAGAGTTTCATCCAAGTCCGTTTAGTAGTTTTGCCGCTATCATGCTAACATACATACACACATACACAAACAGACAAAAACCACTTTTTTGGATTCCTGGGACGTCAAACATAAAGATTTGATGTTATCTAAATTTTCGATTTTTGACTAATTTCAGTAACCTCCCACAATTTTATTGTGGGGAGGTTAAAATGTGACAGTACATACGCTAAGAATAAATAAAAGTATATTCGTAAATATATCAATACCAGATAAAATTATTTTAGTCATGTTTAACCATTACTGGCTTCTTTGTCGGTGATAGGACAATAGTAATTCGGATATTGACATTAAATAGATGTTTTGATTTACTTTTAAATCTTCTTCAGGGCTGAAAATACAGATATTGACGTAAAGACTTTATAAACATGATAAAAATTAATTCTAAAAACATATCACATGCCAATATAAATAAATCTACAAATCTGAAAACGTGAACTGAAACAAGTAAAATTGAAAATTTTTAAAAACCTCCGATCAATGTATCTAATCGTACCAGTTTCATATGACCGAATCAATATGAGGCCTATATCATGTTCGGCTACCATAATTGTCTGCACATTTTCAATTTTACTTCAATCGGACAATTTCTAGAGAAATTCAACATGGCGAATTCAAGATGGCGACCAAACATCAAAATCTAATATGGCCTATAACCTTCTCGACAAAATACTCTTTCAAATAAAAAAAAGTACATCAAAATCGGATCACCCGTTGAAGAGATATGAAGCCACAGACAGACAGACAGACAAAGAAACATACAAACATACGCTCTTTTGGGGTCGGGGGTTAATAAAATAAACATAAAAATAAGATATTTTACAGACAGGAAGACAAAAAATGCATTTAGATTTTGGTTCCAGAAATACTCTGAACTCGCTGAAAAATGGTAGAAATAATAATTCGAAAAGGTTGTGCAATTTCTTTTATTTCATAAATTATGTTTATAAATATTGTTCTTTTGTAAATAACTTTGTTAGTGTTTTTCGAAAAAATAAGCTAATAAAAATAAATAGCAGGAAATATTACATAAAAAATGTGTAAATCCTTTTTCTCCTTTAAGGATAGAATTTTGCATTTATTTTCGATTTATTTTAGATAATTAAAACAACCATTAACATTTAAAACTGTTTTAAATAATTGTTATTGTTCTAAGGAATACAACTATATATTTTTTTTATTGTAAATTTCTTTTGTACTTGGATATCATAGTTTGTCAATGAAAATAATTCCTAATTTCATTATTAGAATATGGCATTTAATTATATAGAAAAGGGCATAGCCGGGTAAGCATGGTGTGACTGCCCCCAAGCGTCTGGCGCTTATATTCGTGCAGTAGGAAGCAATCTTGGAAAGTAGCAATTTCACAAAATATTAGCCCGAAAAAGGGACCGGTTTGGGGTGAGTAAGGGAGGGTTGATTTTAGCCTGAATTTTTTTCTGTAGCATGTCTATGGACTCACTTATGTTATATTTTTTTCCCAGTCTTGTCCGAAGATTACGCCATACTTAAAAAAATGCCGAAGTGTGCAGTGCCGTATGCATATTTTGTGGACAATTAACTCCTTGCAAGTAAAAAAGGCCAAACTGCAAAGTAAATATGGATACCTGAGTAGTGTATACATATTAGTGACTAGTGATTATGGAGATGGTGAACGTTGTAAGAGAAACCAATATAAAGCTGCAACGCTGACAGTTAATTAGGTGCTCAATAGAGTTGACTCTTGCGTAGCAAAAATCAGTTTATAGCCGTAATGTTAAATATCATTAAGGGTAAAACCTAAAGTCAGCAGTACTATGGAGTACCTTGTCAAAGCCTGTCATTATTCACATATTACCGTCGGCGGGGATAAGAGCTTGGTTGTTAACAATTTGCAGCACTAAATCGTAACATTACTAACCTGAGAAGGATATAGATGTTAATCTTCCTCACTGTCATCTGTAATCACTGTACTCATGCTATCCTTCTGGAATAATAGGGAGAGAACTTCTGCCGGTTTAGGTATGCTTGCTAGATATCATCCGTACGAAAGGTAATACACAACAGCAGCTACATGGGAACAACATCCAACAGTTTGATACCCATTGGCACATTCACAGAAATGTCTTCTAACGCCGACACTGTGGGGAATATAGTCGAGGAAACATCGGTAAACCTTCGTTTTGATGTGACGTGAACAAACTTGTATTTTGAGTACATTGGACTGGTCCTTAGCGTACTGAAGATTAAGTGTTCCGTCTTCATTTATGACTTCGAGGTACGAAATCGTTTGTTTATATTGATACGATCCGGTAAAAAACAGTTTTAAATCTGTCATTTCTGGGAAGTCCAGTACATCTTTGCTGGAAATATCTACAAAAGGAAGTTTTGCAATTGCTTTGAATGTGCCAGTGGGAATCGAACTGTTGGATGTTGTTCCCATGTAGCTGCTGTCGTGCATTATCTTTCGCAAGGACGATATCTATCAAGCATACCTAAACCGGCGGAAGTTCTTTCTCTATTGTTTCAGAAGGATAGCATGAGTGCAGTGATTGCAGATGACAGTGAGGAAGATTAACATCCATATCCATCACAGGTTAGTAATGCTACGATTTAGTGCTGCAAATTATTAACAACACATGCCTGTTAAGACCAAGCTCTTATCCCCGCCGACGGTAATATCGATAGTACCGCTGGCTTTAGTTTTTACCCTTAATGATTTTTAACATTCCGGCCATAAACTGATTTTTGCGGCGCAAGAGAGTTAAACTCTATTGATCACCTAATTAACTGTCAGCGTTGCAGCGTTATATTGGTTTCTCTTACAACGTTCACCATTTTCATAATCACTAATCACTAGTATGTATACACTACTCATTTACTTTGCATTTTGGTCTTCTTTACGTGCAAGGGGTTAATTGTTAAAATAATATGCATACGACACTGCACACTTCGGCATTTTTTTAAGTATGGCGTAATCTTCGCACAAGACTGGGAAAAAAATATAACATAAGTGAGTCCCCAGACATGCTACAGAAAAAAATTCAGGCTGGTACCCCAGGGATAAGTTACCCTAAAAAAAATTGAAAATAATATATATGTTTTTTTTACTGTATCTGTTTTCGGAATTTGAGCGTGATTTTTTATCTAGTACTTTCTCAGTAGGTCTTTAACATATATTTTTTACAAAATGATTGAATGCGCCGTTTCTTAGAAAAAAAATAGTTTTGCTAAAACCAACCCTCCCTTACTCACCCCAAACCGGTCTGTTTTTCGGGCTAATATTTTGTGAAATGGCTACTTTCCAAGATTGCTTCCTACTGCACAAATATAAGCGCCTGACGCTTGGGGGCAATTACACAATGCTTATTCAGCTATGCCCTTTATGATGAAAGCTATATACGGTTGTATTCCTTAGAGCAATGGGAAGTATCTGAAACTATTTTAAAGATTATACTTATGATTTTTTAAACCGAAAATAGACGCATATTTCCCTCTCACTCTGCAAAATCCTATCCTTAAGCAAAACTACCAGAGACAAAAATATTTCAAAAAAATTGTAAAAATATATTTTGCAAAAAGAAATGAATTATTGAAAGATATCAGTTGGATCAATAGTATATGGAAAAAACGAATGGTTTTTTTGAAACTTATCTGCTGAATAGCTAAAATATATTTTTCAACGGTAAATTATATCTTTTAAATGGAAAATTAACCCATCGTGGAACAAATACCACACAAGTAGTGCTTTACAATAATTATAGGTTGCAGTGCTGTGTCCAGTGTGATTTCGAACAAACAAAAAAACGAAATCCAAGATGTTCATATGGTACAAATTGATAGAAATTGCAAGTAGACAGGCAAATAAGAAAATTCGAGTGGGATCAACAAATGGGGTTCCCTGAATTAACCATTACTGAACTAATGCGTATCTAAATGCTCGATACGTAGATAAACAAATCGATTTTTAAATTAATTTTCTATCAGGCTACTACCGTATAAGGATTACTATATACCAACTTCAGTATCGGAGACTAACATCGTAAACTCTCATTACCTATTATCTCAAGTACAATAAAGGAAACAGTGTTATTAATAGCGCATTTACCAAAATGTTTGCCTCGATAAGCAAAGTGCTTCCAGCAATATTATTAAATCAAGTAAACGGTAAGACAATTGAAACCGCCGACCACCTTGCTACCTCACATAATATAATAATCTACAGATTTAGAGCTGGAACGGCTTATCGAACCACAGTTAAATTCTTCCAAAGAAATTTATTGAATTCCATTTACATATTACACAATTATTCACTATAAGTGGAGCTGACTCGTGGAATAATAGACAGCCATTTATATTTCGCATGTTCGTATGCGTTGGATGTGGGCTTATTGATAAGAAGTTGTAGGAAATATGCACATTCCTTGGTCTCATGACTATAAATTTCCATGAAAGCTTGAGTCTATAAGAATCAGTTCTATTTATAAAAAGCAGAGAAAAGTAAGCAATTATAACTTTAGACCGACAGCTGCAAAGTGTTAGAAATCCTACTTTGATTGATTGATTGATTTACTAGCGTGCGGTAGGCATTGCTGCCACTCTCAGGTTACACAGCTGGGCTTGCTACGTCCGCGCTGTGTTGGACTAAGGTCATGCTTGTTGCCAGCAGCTAGTGCCACATGGCGCATGGTAAAGGAATGTGGGATGGGAGGTGTAGGTATTTGTGAGATGCGTTACCGCATTGTGTCCTGAGGGAGCGTTAAAGCTCCCTTTTTGTGTTTTGGGTTCTGGACTTCTGCCTCTTCTGAGTCTTCTTGTGAAGTATGTATTGTTGCGTGATATTGAGTGTTTATCTTCCTCTTTTTGTATTTCTGCTTCGCCATCTTCTGATTCCTCCGTCTTTAATTTTGGTAGAGCATATATCGTGGTGATTTCTTTGCGGAATTCATTTTTCCCCACACTTTTATTTCCCAGTTACCTTTGCCTCCCCCCACGCTTTAACGCTCCTGGCCCGCTTCCCTGCCTACTAGGATGTGATTGGAACTTACGTTCCTAGATTCAGTATTTGGTCCATTTTTCTTGTATGTAGGTACCATTTTCTTGGGAAAAACCATATTAACGTTTCCAGCCTTGCTCTGGTGATGAGTTCTGAGGGTTGCTCCTTTGTCCTTTTGGCTCCATAGTGCATTAATTCGTTGTTTATTTTGCCTGTTCCATATGCAGCATTTCTTCTTGCTCTACCGTGTTTTCTAGCAATTATTCCTCGGAAGGTGGCTTATTAAAGGGCCTTCTTGTATTAATTTGATTTGTTCATTTTTTGCTTTTTCTTCTTCTTTCAGTTTATCTCCACTGTTGCAGAGGTACGCCTCTTCTGGTGTATGTGTTATCATTTCTTTTATATCCCCCGCCCCCCCGCTTTAACGCCCTTGACTCGTTCCCCCATTTCTGTGCCTACCAGGATGTGTTCTTTCATTCCTACGTTCTGTATTTGATCCATCATTCCTGTGTAGAGATACCATTTCCTGGGAAAATCTGTGAATTTCCATTAACTGCAAGAGATTCAGCTCCTGGCGTAAAAATTTGGAACGCTTCACGATTTTGCGTGTCATCCTTGCCCAGGGCCATGCTAATCTTCTCTGTATCGTTCCAATTTTAGTATATGTACCGCCGAAGCGAATACGTGTTAGAAATCCTACTTTATGGGAGAAAATATTACAAATAATAGGACCTTCGGATAAATGTATTTTCGCCTAATGACTAATTTTTCTTCTCAATTCTTGTTCTCTAGCAGGGTGCTCAAGTATTGAAAAGTGTGTAAATAAACAAATATTTCTAAAATGTACCATTAATTGTTCTTCTATTTTGAAGATTAAATAATCCATTGAAATACACTCCGAACTCGCTGCTGTTGCCTGTGACAATAATTTCCAAATTTTTAACTGTATACGGGTCACCGAATGGAGATTTTAACATATTTTTGGAAAACTTTCCCACGCCCTAGAAATCCTTATACGTAAAAATATAAAAATCACTGTTACAGAAACTTCAACATGCATTTTCATAACCCAGGTAAGAATGCTATTATGCTCATTGATCTAATTACGTCATGTGGATTTTTTGCTATGAACAAATCTCCTACATGCAATTCAAGTTGCTTCGATAACATATTTGCTTTTTTTGAGAATTTCTGTAAAATTGGCACCATTAATGCAAGTCTATCTGACCACATAGATTGAAACTTAAGTGCACATAATGAAACATCAAATAGTTCATTTAAAAGAATTAATTTTTGATCAGTTACCGATTTGGGTTTACTTGAACTTAATGACTGCTTAAAATGTTCCGATCGGAGTTTCATCGACGACAAACCAACACGTGTAGATACCAAATTTGAAACCTTCTTAAACATAATTTTTACTGCAATCGACTCTGCCTTCCCGGAAAAAAACAACAATTTTAACCGATAACAAAAGAACTAAGATAATTTTGTTCACCGATCGCCTAAGACAGATGAGAGAGTTGTTACATTTTTGCAAGATATTTACAAAATGCATCACACACTTAACTTGAAAAATCTTATCAGTAAAAAATTATAATTACAATTTACAATTACACACAGAATAAAAACCCTAATAAAGCAATGTGGCATGTAATTAATTATGAAAAACAACAGTCTCGCAAATCCAATTCAGATTCAAATTTATCATCAAATGAACTTAGTAGTTACTTTGGTACTTTGCCGAACACACTATCAATATGTTCCTCCCTCGAATCGTAACCTAAAGCACTACCTAAATAACGCCCAAGTAGGAAAACTCAATAGTGAATTTAATTTTTTGGAAGTCTCTTATATACAAATCCTGGATATAATTATTCTTTGAAGTTAGGTAGGAAATCTGGCCCGATGGACCAAATCTGACATCGGATTCGGTTATGGTGGACGTTTTTTTTTTCGTGAGGCTGTGTAACTGTTATATTTTACTTTTACTTATTTATCCAATAAATGCCGAGAAAGAGAGAAATAGTCCTCAAAAACTCATGACGGCGTTAAACAATTACTTATAATAATTACACTACTCGATAAGATCATTATGAAATTTAATATGATTCTATTCCAATAGTAGGTGAGGCGCTAAAAGCAATAAAAATTCAAGTAAATCAGTTTATTAATATTAAGGCACATAAAAATGCTGCCAGTCATATCTGGAGAAGAAGCATTAATGCAAAAGGTATTGATAAGCTTAATGACATTAAAAAACATTGATTGGAGTTTCTTTGAGAACTTAAATTGTAATGTAAATTTTCTAGCAGAGTTTTTATCCCTTATTGAAAAGCATTTTCCATTAAAAAAATGTAAAATTAGTCATAATCCACCATAGCCACCATAGCCATAATCCTTAGTGGTTTAATGATTTACTCAGAAATATGACAGATACACTTTTTTGTATAAAGACTATTTCAAATTGCACTAGGGACTTTAACTTGTACAACAACTTAAAAAAGGAATATAAACTTAAAATAAATAATTGATGCAAAAAAAGCTGCATATGACAATTTTATTAACATTTCTGATAATGAGGTTCGCGACAGCTGGAAACTGATTAATTTCGAACGTAAAAAGTCAACATCTAATTTTCCTGAACACAATATTTCCCCAGAATCTTTTAATATGTATTTTTCTAATATTGCTGAACATTTTATCAATTTGTTACCTACATCTAATATCTCTGCAACAGATCACTTAAGAAAATTACCTGGTTTTAACGCCTCTTTTCTTCTTGAACCGGTTTCAACACACGAAGGTGAAAAATTTAAAAGACTCCAACTGCACTGATATTTATGGTATAAATAGTCGTATTCTTAAAGAAACCATTGATATAATTCTACTCCCACTTACAATGCTTATCAATGCCTGCATTAGTGAAGGTCACTTCCCAGATGTGCTGAAGATTGCCAAGGTTCTAACTTTGTCTAAAAAAGGTGACATTAATACTATCGATAACTTCCGTCCCATTTCAATAACTCAAATTTTTTCGAAAATTATTGAAATTATTCTCAAAAATAGGCATGTCAATTATATTGAGACTAATAACATCTTAAAGTGCGGTCAATTTGCCTACAAAAGTAAATGTTCTACCACAAAGGCCGTTTCTAAAAGAGTTAGTGACATAGTCGGGGGCCTTGAGGATGGCAAGCATGCGGCTGTTAGTGTGTGATCTCTCTAAGGCCTTCGTCTGTGTCTCACATGAGTTACTTGTGGAAAAACTAAGCTTTTATGACATTAAAGGTCTGCCTCTCAATCTTTTTAATTCTTATCTCACCAATAGGCAACAATGTATTGCTACTGATAACGTTAATTTGGAATTTCGAATAAAGCATGGGGTGCCTCAAGGCTCGGTACTGGGACCCTTATTGTTTATTTTATATTTAAATGATTTTTTTCATTTTATGTCACCAATAAAATGCTTTGCCTATGCCTACGAAACAACTATTCTAGATTTTAATTCTAACATAAGTAGCTAAAATCACGTTAGCCTTAGTTCCGTACAGCAAGCTAGTGATTGGTTTTCATCAAATAATCTTAAACTTAATGAAAGTAAGACTCAAAGGCTTGTTTTTTCTACAAGTAACTCATTCGTAAAAGGTGATACTATAAAAATTCTTGGTGTCGTCTTAGATGACACTCTTACCTGGTTCAACCACGCGGAGATACTTTCTAACAAGTATTTTCTTTCTGTTAGGTAGGCTAAAACATGTTCTGTGTTTGAGCACTTTAAGAAATTGTTATTTCTCTTTGTTCCATTCTCACATTACTTATGCAATTCTGCTTTGAGGTGGCTCATCCCATGCAGTAAAAATATTTCGGTTACAAAAGAGAGCAGTTAGGTTAATTGACAATACTGGTTGGAGAGACCACTGTCAACCAATTTTCAAAAAACTAGGGGTAATGTCAGTTCCCTGTTTACACATATACACTACTTTACTTGAAATCCATAAAAATAAAGAATCTTTTTCGTCTAATTCTGATTTTCATAATTATGACACTAGGGCTGCTACGCAACCCAGACAGCCTTAGCTTAGACTAACTAAGTCAATTAAAAACACGTTAAATCTCTAACTATATAATCACATTCCAAATGATTTAAAATCTCTAAATTTTAATTCTTTTAAGTTTAAGATTAAAATCCTATTATATACTACGGCTTCTATTCTGTTGAGGGGTTTTTTACCACGCAATTTCTGTTTTAATAAGTACTACTACTACTACTATTATTATTGTTGTTCTCTTACTTATTTGAGACGCTCTGATTCACGTTTCATATGACGAATACTACTCCATCTTTTCATTTGCTTTTAATAATTGCAATTTTACTATCTGTTTTACACTTTTTAGTCCATTTATATTTTATATTTTGTTTTTGTTGTTTTATATATTTGTCTGCCACTTTATACCTTGTGTTTGTTTCTTTACAACTTTTTGTATTTTTGTGGTGTTTTATACACCTATCTTTTGTGACTTGCCAAAAATTGTTTTTGTATTTTTGGTCAAATAAATCTATTCTATTCTATTATATTCTATTCTAATCCACTACTGGGTGTCGCAAGTGTAGTTAATATTTTGATACGCTTTAGCAGATCTTTAAACTCACTCCTATAGAAATAAGTGTGTTTAATAGTTAGACTTAGTCATTTGTAGATATAAGAGGAAAGCATCATAACGCATTCCGTTCCATCGATGGCAAGCACAGATCTGTACAATACCCAAACATAAATTAAAAACTTCATTCCTGACATATCAATTTCATTGTTCTCTTAAATGAAAAATCCATCATATCTTATCATCGTTTAGTTTACAAATACTACGAGCCGACGTTGCCTCATAGTCATCTCAAAAATGCACCTTACCCAAAGTATAATGCGAAGCAATTAAAACTAAATAACTTTTAAGAACTATCTCTAACTGTTGGATTCTGCTTGCCTTGTTGTGCTGTACACATGCTGACATGGGAATTCAGTTGATATATTCATAGCAGTTCTCTGTTAAGTGCCCTCGATTGATTAAATCTAAAATAAGAACAAAATGGTGTATGAGTGATATTCATCTATTTAAATCCGATCAACCATAGACAAGAGGCAGGGTAAAACAGGCGTATGATAGACGATAAATACACGCACGATATGTGTCTAGATTATGCGGGTCATGCAGATTTGATCTGACAAATAGCGACATTTTTTAATTCAACATGGCAGAAATAAAAAGAGCATTTGTAAATTGTATAGCTTATATTTTCAATTATTAATATTGGATCTGAGAGGTGTAAAAAGTGTCAACTTGAGAATGCCTTCCAGACTAATAGTAATTATTTTATAATAGCCATAAGAACATCAATATCGTCAATGTATAAAAGTAAAAGCTTTATAATAACACAGGCACACAAAAAAAGTCGAGTGCGAGAAGGCAGACCTATGTATTCTCATGCATTTTGACCCGCTGAACGCGAATCCGATGTCCGTTTTGCCCGATTGTCTCTTGCATTTTTGCTAACCTCAAAAAACACCTTAAAAATGCAAGAAAAATCCCAAACAATAACAATAAAAAGCTTAAATGAGCTGATCACTATATCTATACGTAATTTGGGGCGCTGAAACTGAATATGAGGTCAGAATTAGCCGATCAGTTAGGAATTTTGACATAACCCCAAAAAACACCTAAAAAATGCCCAAAAATTCAAAACAACTAAATTAAAAGCTTAAACCAAGAACATTAAAACTAACATAACCTAAGAGGTGAGAAGTCAGGGAGGTATTAAACCAGACCAAGGCTAGATCACCGAAGTGCAGCAACATCGCGCGCGGTGAGGACTTGGATGGGTGACCTATGGTGGTCAGACCATCTAAGAGGCACCGCGCAGCGATCAGTTGCTAGCAATTCTAGTAAGAACACCTTGCGGGCAATACAGGGTGAGCACAATAAGCTCTCGAGGCTGCAGTGCCCTCGGAGTAGTATACAGACGAGCCCGGGGAGGAGGGGGCTTTAGTCAGTAAGAGTCTGACACTTCCAATATACCATTGATTGATTGGAGCCCATGAGGTACCCCTCCTCTATAAAAAAAAAACATAACCTAAGGCAAGAGCATTACACCAAGAAATTTGAACCAAGAACTTTAAACCTAACATAACCTAAGACAAGAGCTTTAAACGAAGAACTTTAAACTAAGAATTCTTAACCCAACACAACAAGCAAGAACTTTAAACCAAAAACTTAAACCTATTATAAACTAAGACAAGAACTATTAAGTTCCTAAGGCAAGAACTATTAAGGTTTAGAGTTCTTGGTTTGAAGTTATTTGTGTAAAATTCGATGTTCCGTAATATCGAAAAAAAATCAACGATAAAATAAAAAATATTTATCTAAAATGTTACAGTATGGAAATAGTGGATAAAGGTTTTCCATGGTACCTTGCATCATATGTTATAAGATGTTGGAAAGAACATTAAAAAGTAAAATATAAAAATCCAGCAATATGGAAGGAGCCTGGAATCCGCGAAGAGTGTTATTTTTTAGCAATACAAATGGTTTCCGGGATTAATGCTAAAAAAAGGTTAATGGAAACTGATTGTTCCGAAAGTCAGGAAGATGACAGTGAATATGAAGATAGTGAATGTGAGTGTTTGATAAGAACTAAAACTCCCAATATTTGGTGAAATGATAAACTTAATAATGTTATTAGAAATCTTGGTCTATCTAATAGTAGGGAAGAATATTTAGCGGTGATTATGGAAAAAGACAATTTAGTATCAAGTGATGTTCGTTATAGCTCATGCAGAAAAAGAGAAAGACTTTAGAAAATATTTTACACAAGGAAAAGAACACTAGCTCTTATATTGTCATAATGAAGAAGGGTTGATGAATATACTTAAACCTATCATATATGTATAGATTTTAGATAAATATATTTTATTTTATCGCTGATTTTTTTTCGATTTTTCGGAACCTCGAATTTACGACAAACAAAACAGAAGGAATTCGCGTTATTTACACAGTTGTGCAAATTTATTGTAGCCCTATACTCATAGGAAGCCAAGTTTTCCACTTCACTAGAGCTGCGGTTGCATGATGACGACGCCCGCGGTCCGCTTTCCCAACCTGACAGGCCGCCAATACTGGAGTTTCCCTCCCCTGCATCGTAAACTCTTTCTTTACCTTTGCCATGGAAGCATTTTTTTTTAGGAACTTAGCCGAAATAAATCGTTGCCCGCAGTCACCACGTGGAGGTGTCCTAGTCGCAAAAATAGAAAAAAAACAAATGGCATATGACAATCAAACAGAATAAAGAAAACTATACAATTCTAAACGGCTCTAAGAAAAAAAGTAAAAAATCATCAAGGAAGGGTCTAGGTAAATGTTAAGTCCAAACGATATTCCTCTCTCAACAGAGCAAACTTTGTCCAAAAAATTTTTCCTCAGAATGTCTATTCAGTAACATTTTCCTTTAGATACTTGAAAATTTAAAAGTTACCCATCTCCGCTTACTAGAACATATGCTGAAATGATATTTCTCTATGAAGTTTGACTACGGTATTGTGTTCAGTTCGTAAAAATACGTCGGAAATTATATGTTCAGATATTATGTAGAGCAAAGTCAATTTCGGGCTACGATTCAGTCATTTCTGGGTACGTTTTCATCCTAAATATGGATTTGACAAGATATTCGATCGTCGCGCATAAATTCTGACCTTGGATTCGGTTTCAGTACCACAAATTATGTATAGATATAGTGATCAGTTCATGTAAGCTTTTTATTTACTTGTTTAGGAGTTTTCTGACAGTTTTTAGGTGTTTTTTTTGAGGTTATGTCAAAATTCCTAATTGATCGGCCAATTCTGACCTCAGATTCGGTCTCAGCGCCTCAAAATATGAATGGAAATGGTGCTTTTTATTTACTTGTTTAAGATTTTTCGGGCATTCTTAAGGTGTTTTTTGAGGTTAGGAAAAATACAAGAGCCAATCGGGCAAAACCGACATCGGATTCGTGTTCAGCAGGTCAAAATGCATGGGAGTACATAGGTCTGCCTCCTCGCACTCGACTTTTTTTTTGTGTGTCGGTGTAATTGATGTCTGCGAATTTTCTCTCACTAGTTAGACAACAACTAGGTACATACCCAGAATATGCGTAGGTATATGGCCATTTTGTCTTTTAAAGGTCCCAAAAAACAGTACTCATACAACTATTTAACACCCCTTAGCAATTCTCTTAGAGCTAAGTATCTTAAGAAACCCCTAGATATGCAAAGAGTCCAACAGAAGTTCGTGTACACTCTTCATATAACGATAATGCGCTTTTTAACCTTTTTATTACTAATAAAAGACGTTATAAAAAATTACAGTAATTTCCAGGTCCAATTAAACAGCTTTTACAGGACTGTTTGTTTTATTACAGCTGCTACAAAGCTGAAGAGTCTTGAGAAAACTTCGGTATATTATAACGTTTTGTTGTACAAACACTGTAATACTATACAATAGATTACCTACTTTATAGAACTATGTATATGTAATATTGCTATTATAAAGTGACAAAGACCTTATGTAGTGTAAAAGGTATTTCGGATTACGCTATAGAATAACTTAACTCCTTATACGGTCATTACATAGCTACAAACAATTTTAGTTTATAGATAGATAGATAGAGCAACTCAGTGTATTACGCAGCCATTATAAAACTATAAAGCTCTTCAGTTAGTTTGGCTATTATTATATGCATACCATAACGCTCTAGAATCTTCAAGTTTTATGTGAAAACATAGCTGAATTTCAACATTGACAGTAAAGAGTCAGGTGGTTCAAGAATATTTTCTATCACACTGCATTTTGTTCTATGATGATACTATACTGATTATTCTGATGATCTTTAAGTGCGTTAACTCACTGGATCGGGAACTAAAGATCCACTGATATATTTCCTATATTATAACAAGAACATTAATTCTTCCCCCACTTGAATAGTTTTATAAATGTAACTACTGCAGGTGAAATGCTATAGCGACTAACTTTAGGGTGTATAAAAGTTCTCTATGCATATAAGAGTGAATTAAAGATATTATTTCTGCACACCTTAATAAAGTCGTTATGTAGCAGCACTTATAATAAATATAAACTACATATTGCAGCAATTGTCAAGAACTTTTGCCTGTATCAACCGAACTATTTTATAATCACCGTAAGAACACCTACATCACTTGGTAATACGTCATTAAAGGAGCAACCTCTAAGTTTTATAATAGCTCTATAATCACCATGTATGTAATCGTCATAAAATAAAATTAACCGTATAATTACTTGAAGCCCTATAAAAAATATATCGGTAACTTTTACAAGGGGATAATAAAGCCTTTATAAAACGGTTTTATAATTACGTTGTAAAAACATTCTTAAAGCATTCTTATAACTCCAAATTGTCATTGAGAGGTAATTAGTTCGCAATAGTGCTTTAATAAAATATAAACTATTTTTCAGCCTTTAAAATGTAATATACCAAAACCTCAGCTGAATATTAGTGCAACAGTGTTAGTTGAGATGTGTGTCTCGTCAACTGATTCAAGCACCCTCATGATAATTATTTTTATTTTACTGAATGAATTTTGTTTCACATGATGCGCCGCTGCAATATCAAATGAAGCAAATACATGTATTTTTCTCCTCGTACAATTCAGCCCTGCGGTAAATCGTTCTCCAAATTAAAATAACAGTTTTTAACCAGATAAAGCTTCCAGGCTGAGGGTATCTAACTTTCAGCATGACTTTGTTGCATTAAAATAAGACCATGTTAAGTGCCGGCAAGTATCCGCACGCACCTAAAGTATAAAATTCCTGTAATAAAATACCACAAATGGCCCAAAGCAAGTTTACCTTTGGCCAATACTGCAGCATGGTGCAAGTTCCGACCAGTAAACCATTTATTTTCGTTTACATATTCTCGTTTTACTAATTTAATCGATTGTACGGTGAGAGGAATTCTGTTATTTATATAATTATTGGCAGTTTGTTGAATGCAGAAGTCACTCAGGGAGGCGGTCTGTGCCTAACCTGTCCTGTAGGCATCATTTTAATATTGTAGACGTTGAAATATTCAACAGACTTCAATATCGACTTCCGAATATTGTACCGTTAAGATATAAAATTCACATCAATGAAATAAAAAATTTAAATAATACGTTAATATGATTTTATTATGTGACAATGACCATATGTTCATGGTAGAGATACAAGTCGGCATCATCGAAAGTTAATTAAAACTGCTTTAATCTTCTCCCGATGATGCCAATTCAGATGGTGAATATCTGCGAAAATGGGTTCATTTAGTGATATTTACTTTATAATATATTTTTTCATTTTCCGTAAGCATTTAACCCCTTAAATATATAGATTAGCGTTAATATTAATCCTAATATTTGATTTCGAATTTGTAACATATTTGAAACGGCCGATGGCGCGGATGATGTTATACCACTCCGCTGGTTCTATGAGTTATGCGGTTATATTCAGTTTAAGCGTTGAGTGGTAGGACTTATTTATTTATTTATTTATTTATCGAACAATATCCAAACAGGCCTGATTGGCCTAATTACAAGAATAGTATATTTGGATAGCAATTGAGTAAGTAAATTACTGATTACATAATACAGAAAAATAATACACTATTCATATAAATTGTACAGTATCACAATTATACATACAAATTACACAGGTGTGTGATTACAATGCTGTAGTACTTCTTAAGAGGAAGGGTCCAATCTAGATCTATAAGACTATTAATGTTGTTAGCTAGTCGAAGCATGGTCACGAGAGGGGTGGGGGTGGAGTTAATTGCTATTAGTACATTAAACATTAATGAGTAGCGAGTTCGTCGTGATGGTACATTAAATGGTATTAGTGCTAAAATGTTTGGGCTATTAATTAAACTATTTATAACTTTATATAAAAACATGAGTATCGCTACCTTACGTCTCATATCAAAAGACATTATATTAAATTCATTTCGCAAATGAGCAGATGTAACAAAATGATAGTTGGGTTTTATATGGTATTTTTTATAGTATAGATATCTAAGGAGTTTATTTTGTATTTTTTCGAGTGCATTTAAGTAAATTTGAGGTTGTGACTGCCAAATTATTGAAGCAAATTCAAGTTTGGTTCTTACAAATGCATAGTACAGGGTTGTAATTGTTCTAACGTTTGTGAAAGTGGATGTTTGTCTCATTATAAAACCCAACATACGATTTGCCGATGCGGATATGTTTTCCATGTGCGCAGAAAATGATAGACGACAGTCATACGTAACACCTAGATCTTTTACGCTGTTAGTACTTTTAAAACTCGCGTCATCCATCTTGTAGTCAAACACAATGGGCTCCTTTTTCCGAGTAATTGTTATTATAAAACACTTTTTTATATTAAATTGTAATTTAAAATCACAACTCCATTTATAAATACTGTCAATATCTTTCTGAAGGCCCACGCAATCCCTAACTGTTTCAATTTTCTTGTAAATTTTAAAATCGTCTGCAAAAAGTAAACATTTTGAAAATTTGATAACCGAAGGCAGGTCGTTAATAAATAATGTAAATAATAGTGGTCCCAGATTTGATCCTTGTGGTACTCCAGATTTGCATAATATTTACCAGAAGTATTCCCATTGTGCTTGACTACAAAACATCTGTTTTGTAAGTAACTTTTTAAAAGCAACATCATTCTTGCAGACAAACCAAATTTATATAGTTTTTCCAATAACACATCATGATCTACTTTATCAAACGCTTTGCTAAAATCTGTGAATATAGTATCGAGTTGTTTTTTTTTTTCCAACTCTACTCTCTGGTCAAGTATGTTCAGATCATATTATCCATCTTAGGACCCTTGTGGGTCTTTACTCTTTATGTTAATGACCTCTCATCATATCTCGCTGATACATATTCCCAACAATACACAGATGATACTAGTATTTTCTGCAGCGAGTCTGATCTGAACATACTTGACCAGAGAGTAGAGTCGGCGCAAAGAAATCACAAGAGTATTTCAGTGCAAATAAACTATGCTTCAATAAAGACAAAACCATTAGAATGAATTTCACCTTAAAGGATCTAAACAACGATGTTAAACACACAAAATTCTTGGGGATACTCCTAGACAACAAATTGGAAGCACCACATCAATTGTTTGGAGAACAAATTAGCTAGCGTTATATTCTTGCTCCGAAAATTAGCCAATTACGTCCTAACACACATAATATGTCGGCTAGCGTACATGGGACTATTCCAGTCCCAGTTAACTTACGGTATTAAACTATGAGGCAATTCAACAGATTGGGACTCTGTTTTTAAATTACAAAAATCAGCACGTCTTGCAATAACAAAAAAACCAAGCAGAGAATCATGCAGGCCATTATTCATGTCGTAGCTTACCAATACCAATAAGTGTTTTTATCTTAAGAACTTAATTTACATTAACCTAGTATTAGTATACTTTCATCTCCTTTTACTGACAATGCTAAAACAATACGTGTAATTTTTATTTGAGCAAATAAAGTTTTATTATTATTATTATTATTATTATTATTATTTACACTGATGGACTGAGGATTATATTGATAATAATTACCTTCAGCAGGCCAGTTTGAGAGTGACCCGACTATTTTATTAGTTCACTGGAAGGCATTTTCTCATTACTTTGGCTCTGACCAAAGCTAAAATCTCCTAAGGCTATTTCTGGCATTCTAAAGTAGGAATTCAGTATTTCAGGTGCGTGCAAATGCATACCATCAGTCAAGCTGCTTTCGACTGGTGTCGAGAGGACGGATTTATATGCTTTAGAGAACTGTATGAATAAAAACGTAGACACCTCAGCGATAGCAATTCATATATTTAAAATAACTAAAGTGTTGTGAATTTCAGAAGGTATTATTATACATTTACATTAGTTGCTAAATTTAAATAAAGAAGTTTACTTTTATCAATATTTCCTTCTACTATGTTTATTTTATTATTTATTATGATTTGCTATTACATTTTTCAATGAGTCATCAACAAAGCAAGGGTCGTTTTGGCGAAACCCACTTTGACATTCACTATTTCTAGATATTCTCTACTAATTCAATGTTACATAGGGAGAGTTTTCAAATTCAATTCAATAAGGATGAGGTAATATACGATGGAGAATGGAACCAACGATGAATAAAAAACTTATTAGTAGCTCCCATAGCTCTGTAAACAGAAGCAAATAATATGTTGAAGATAAGTTAGCGACAGTCAGTTGACATATGCCAGAACAATAATAATTAATATTGGAGTTTTTCGTGTAATATCATTGATATTAATACACATTAATAACAGTCCGCCGAGTTAGTTTTTTATTCAAGAATGGTTATCTACCCCCAATATATTGGTCCCTCGAGCCGGATATTAATTATTATTGTTCTGACATATGTCAACTGACTCTTGCCAACTTATCTCTAACATAATAGTATTTTTGAACTTTACAATACCTTTTATTTATCACGTTTAGTAAGTGTATTGTATCAAATCTCAATGTAGAGGAGAAAAGCTTTAGAGTTGGTAGATTCTGTGTAAATAGCATTTTCGCTTTAAAATTTTAAAAAGAGTTACCCAAAATTCGATGACTACCTTTGTATTTTTCAATTAAACGATAGCCTACGATAATATTCCTCCTATCAAACCGATTATATAAAATATGACCTGCTGCATAATTATTGGAGTAATTGACAAACAGATAATGAATTTCTGAAATAAGGTTCCAACATTATTTAAAGTATAGTACATAAGTGCTGTAACATGAATAAATTCTGTACATTGTGTAGCTAACCTAACAGATTTGATTACGATAAGACTGAGAATAGGTCCTTTGGCATGAATATCTGTCTTTACAACTGTCCAAAATATCCATTAAAGGTAGTCTTAGATCCGTCCCCGCATCGTCAAGCAAAAGTTTCCGACCGCCAGAAGCCAGCGCAATATACCATACGCAGTAGTCGCAGCCCACCACCGCAGAAGTAAACTCTTTTTGTACACAATCAATCCCAGAGTTCTAAAAAAGCCTAGGATTTTCCTTGGGGGCCATCTCTTCCACTGCGGAAGGTGTCAAGACTACCTGTTCCAAGCGTTGTAGCTTTTGAAGGAACAGGACTTTGCATAAGCAAAGTATATGTTGAATTGATTCCATACAAAAGCAGCATATTTCGTCCTCAGCGTTGCTCATTTTCTTGACATGGTATCTCAGTGCGCAATACCCTATGAAAAGGCTTAATTCTGGTCTGCTGAGATCGAATAGCTCTTTTGCCTTTTTTGAGAAGAGCTTATGAAGTGTTTCGCTTGTCCTTGAACTGGAATTAGAGTCCAGTAGGACAATTTCCTTTGATCTTCCATATTTTTACCTCTTCCGTTGTGTCCCATTTTGCTAACTTACAAACCGTATCCTGTCCGATGAATCACGATTAAGCACCTTGTTTTGTAACCTCATTGCCTTTATTCCGTTATGCCCTGATGCCAACATCAAGACATCCTTGTTGTTTACCAGTTACTTTATTACCTGCAATCATTCCGAGGCAATTTTAGACCCAAGCAAATGAAGAGTCTCAAATGCTGTGGCTGTTTGAGAGTATATAAATGTTTGCTCTTGGTGTCTTTTTCTATGCATTATCGAGAGCAAAGATCTATGGCATATTTCCGCCTGGAAGATGGTGAGAAAGATGACCAGGTTAATTGTGCAGAAAATTAAATGGACATTGGACATGTTGCCTCATGAATGCGAGAATCGAGTTTTGTCAATAAACTGATCAAAGCCAGAATATTCTGTTGTAGGAGAAACAGGGTAAGAAAAGTACAAAAACCACAATGTTTTAAGAGCGGTTAGAAGGAAAGATGATAGATAAAGGCAAGGCAATGAAGAGATAATAAGTAGAATGAGGCAGGTGGGATCAGTATCAAAAATAAAATATTATTAGCGCAGGAAATATTTTCTCCAATTGAACCCCTGTGGGAAGTCCTGGCAATGACGAAGATTTATATAAAAGGCTTATCTATAGATCTTTCTTTCCATTAAAGCAAGGTGCTTTCCATGTTTCAAAAAATCCAACGTATTTCCACGCCCTATACGTCATTGGCGCAGCACGTCGGCCACGACACTAAAGGAACTTCCAGATTATTGTTATAATCATAAACTTAACGACAACATTTAATATGAAAAATTTAAGAAGCCTGACATCCCGTTTACCTCGGAGAAGTACATGAAATGGATTTGTATATAGTGTGTTTTCCAGTTTCTGTGGTATAATGCTTGCTACCTCATAACTCCTTGTCCCTCCTAAGTCCTTGATATCTCTAAAGTGGAACAAATTACTGAACTGACTATTTTGATTCTCTATTGGCAAAAGGAGCTTGGCTACTTTTATTATCTTATACTCAGGTCGTCCAGCTGTTGCTACGAAATTTTTGCGCCTTGTATGTGTCTGGTTGGCTCCAACACAGATTACAACAATAATATTCTTAAATATAATCAACTTTCAGCGATGGCCTACGTGCATATAACGCTTTGCCCACTGAAATTAAATCTTCTAGTAATTTAAAACTGCTTACCAAAAATATTATTGAATTATATATAGACATTAGAGCACAAAATAATAAACGATCATGTACAAATTTATGTTGGTTTTGTAAATAGCTCTTGCTAAATAAATTTTATTCTATTCTAGACACGGGTGCTAGAAATTCTACTTTGTTCGAATTTAAAACAAATCACTTTGGATTGAATTGATATATTATTAGGAAGGTTTCTTTTCATTCTATAGATTCTCATAAAAATCATCTTATTAGTTTCTACTTCTCTACTTCTTACACAACGTCTTGTCAGATGTTTTATGATTCACGAATTATTTTAGTTTGCATCCGTTTGCTGTATAATGCATCGATAGCATCACGTCAGCTGTCGCGTTTGCCTGTTAGGCGCACAACGTCTCCAAAGCTCTTTCGCATCAAGTCCATAGTGACATCAACCCAGCGTTTTGAAGGGTGTCTCACCAAACTTTGCACAAGTAGCCGAAGACTTAATTTCTTCAAATTTTATTGGAATGGAGGTTCACTTTAAAAAAAAACAATCGCAAACTACATTCTTATAATCGCGTGGTCGAAAATCAATGAAACTTGAGTCTGCCACAGGTGGTGGGTTCGATTCTCGGCCGTTGCACTAAAATTTTTTCGGGTAAAGGAATTACTCGGATACTGGATGTGTGTCTCTGGTTTCTGAATGTGTAACCCCGTCCAATATTGTTTTTTGTATAGCAGAAGCTGCTAATAAAGTCTATCTATCTATCTATCTATCCCGTACAATCTATCTATCCCGTACAATCAAATTTGAACAAATTTGCATTTTTCAAAATGCTTCGCTAATATCATAGACAACAATTGTTTTAAAAGTAATCACAGATTCATGTTTCAAACTAATTATAAAAATGCCACAACTTGCTTCCATTAGCTATTGCCATTTTAATGAACGACCAATAATAATAAACCATTTGTACCTTAAATCCGCTCTCTTCTCATGCGCCTATAGGATAAATGACCAACTATTAATATTGAAAAGGTTAGATAAGTACATGCGCTACCGAACTCTTCTCGAACCACTTATTCAACTACTGCATATCAAGCGCGATACCAGATGATTTATATGTTTTGGTTATCTCATATCCAAGGACCAGTTCTCTCTGTCCACGTGCAGACAGATCTATAAATTACTTCTGCTTTGTTACATACACACAAGACGAAAACAATAACAATACTATCTGTGCAATTAGCTGGGATATTAATAATCTGTTTCTTGAGGCGTGTGCGTGCGTGTGGAGAGAAACTATTTGAATTGTTCTGTTCTTTGATAACACATTTTGATCATTGCTTTGCGAATATGTTTTTGGTGTCGTGACCAGGAGCACGTGGTCTATGAACACAGATTGTACCTCGTGATAGTTCAAACGTTATTTATTTTTTGATTAATAGTTTAAAGGAGATATGAAAACGATGTAGAAAACACCTGGAAGAAAATAATTCATGACCTGCCAAAACTGAAAATCTGTCTGTTAAAATGTTAATATCTAATGATAGAATTTTTCTGATTACCTAATTATTAGACTATGATGCAAAATAAAATGCTCTGAAATGAATTTATTATAAAACGACTTTTTCCATATACAGGGTGTCCCATTTAAAAATCCCGGAACTAGTTAGTCTGTAACTTAAACACGTGTTTGAATTCGGTAAAGAGTATTCATTAGAATATATATATGGCTTCAATTTTGAGTAAAAATGGTCAGGTTATAAATTGAGATATAGATGGAATTGCGTTGCAAAGAAATTGTTCGATCTCAGGAAATTGTTTAAAATAAATTTTAGACGGTAAGCACTTTGAGATATTCTTCATAATATCAAGCTGATTAAGATAGTAATTAAACAAAGGACCCCGCACCGAATACATGGGAAAATGGATCTATGTGAAAAGTTTTGCAACTTTGGGAAAAGTAGGTTCTCGTTGTCCCGATCAAACTTTCAAATGTAACTTGGGCCTGAAAACCCGCCGTTTCCGAGTTACAGCCAGTCGAAAAATGTATTGAGTAGAGATTTTTCCCAAAAATTAAAATTAATAATTAATTTTGGGATTTTGTTGATATTTCATCTCGAGTAGCTCAATGGTCCACCTTTAGTCCATTATTATACTCTTCTTAAATAGGAAAACGAAGAGTATATTGAATTTAATCGGCACAATTTTAAAGCGGTAAATATCGCTCGTACAGAAAAAAAAATCATATAATTGTGTTTGAGAACGAATACTGAATAAGTTCCAAAATGTCCGTCTGTCCGTCCGCATGTTCGTGACGTTTCTAGTAAGCACGATAACTTAAGAAATAAAACTGATTGTATTGAAATGGACACTACATTGGTATCAGCTAGAGGAAGACCCCCATTTATTTTGGATAAAATCTATTAGTAAATAAAAAAGTTAATAACCCTTGAGAGTTTAAAAATGGTTTTAGTTTTAATCGTTTAAAAGTGATAATATAAAATTAGTTAACAGTAAAACTTTGTTTGACGTTTCAAACGTCAAACGAAAACATGAAGTCTCCCTTGGAAAAATGGACTCGCCCATTGATTATGGAAATTGCTATTTCCTAAATGGTCAAAGTTGTGTTATTATGAGTTCATCTCCATAATGCGCTAGGTTGAAATTATGACTACCATTATTCGTCAATTGTTAAATGTATAATGCAATGATTATACGATAGTCGCGGATAAACAGATTTAAAGGCAGTGAATGGTGGTCTAATGGTTTCAGTTTCGACGCGAGTTCTAAACACAGACAGGTTTTACCAACTAAATCGGCATGGTAAAATTTAAAATGTCCAATGACACAGGTTTACATAAAAAAATGTTTTATCTGCCTTAAGTATTTTTGTATGCTGAATCCGAATTTTCAATCAAAACAATTTTCTACCACGTAGATTTCGAGTAAACGTCAAAAATTGTCAAAAAAATCGCATTTTGACGATAAAAACCGGGATTTACTCGAGATTTACGCGGCAAAAAAAATTTTTAAATGGAAAATTCGGATTCAGCACACAAGGATACATAAGAAATGATAGGTTTAGTCCTTGGAACAGAATTTTTTTTTGTAGATCTGTGCACAGGTCTACAAAAAAAAATCTGTTCCAAGGACTAAATCTATAATTCCTTATGTATTTTTGTGTGCTGAATTCGAATTTTTAATTTAAAAATTTTTTTACCGCGTAGATTTCGAGTAAATCTCGGTTTTTATCGTCAAAATACGGTTTTTTGACAATAAAAACCGGGATTTACTCGAAATCTATGCGGTAGAATTTTTTTTTCAACGGATTCAGTTTCAGCGTTTCAAAGGAAATGATAGGTCCCATTCCCAGATCAAAACTTTTTTTTTTGTAAACCTGTATAATTAATAACTGGCTGCTGGTTCCTGGTCTTCTTCAGCGATGACTTTGTTGAGTGCTCAACAAGCAAGACAAGACAATAATTAACAATATTTACAAAAAGAAGGGTTAAGAGGAATGTGCAACAATTATATAAAAAGTTCAATTAATCGGCGAAGCTTATAATGTTTACTCTAATTTTTTATAATATGCACTGCATATATTTTAAATTCACCAATTTTTTCTATTAAACGAATTTAATCAAGCACAGGCTCTCATCAATGACGAATTAAATATATTATTTTCAACCAAAGTCAATAACACAACTTGAAATTAAACTCTGCTAAATCTAACGGTATGTTACATCGAGGAACAATTATAACTAAATAAAAAAAAATAATGTCAACATTAACATAGACTAAAATATGCTACCTGTTGTTAGTTCAATCAAAAATTTGGTTTTAATAATAAGTGATCACATCAGATTTTAGTCTTGTATAAATAACTTACTACAGAGGTCCTAATCTGCTCTAAATTTTTACATTCAAACAGACTGGTTTTACATTTCAGTTTAAGAAAAACCTAATTAGAAGCGATTGTACTTTCACTATTTAATTTATTGCTCTTGTCTTTATGATCCTCATACAAGTGGGATTCAAAAAGTGGAAAATTCTTGTGTTTGAAAGATTTGATCATATTTCTCAAAGAATTTAAATAAAGCCAATTTATTATTATTCTTACGTGTAATTTTAAGAAGTGTATAAATGTATAAACATAAACTATAAATCCGAAGCAAAAAAATTTTTTTAGTGGAATTTGTTGAAAAAAAAAACATTCCAAAGCAAAAAGTTGTTCGTATACAAATGCAAATAATTCTATCTATAATACTATGAAACTGACCGTGTAGATTTTATGAAGACAAATCACAGTGGTGCGTTAATTACTTGACCGAGTGTATTAACCCCATTTTTTTGATAATCACCTCCATTAGATTAGATACAATCTGCAGATATTATCTGGATGTAAGAGCAGTGGAATCCTGAATTAATTATGGTTTAAATTACCGTAATGTAGATGCTAATAAGCAGGTTTTAAATTAATTTCTGGAGCTATTACGTGTAAATACTATCAAAGATGAAATTGTAGCAACGTGGAATTCTTAGAAAATTAATTATTTTTGCATTATGCGCATGCCAGTTTCATCAAATAGTCATAGTTGTGGCCGCGAAATTGCCCAGACTAACAACCCGGGAATATTTTAATAAATGCGCTACGTGCATCCGGAGCTGATTGATCTGCTAGACTATAAGTCGTCGGAAGCTAATCAGAAAGGTACATATTTTCAAGAGAACTGTTATAAAAAGGCATCTAGATTCTACACATTTGGTTCCATAAATCCAAAGTAAAGAGGTATTCACACTATACGAAACGCCATCCTCACATTATCGTCGACGAAGATATTTAACTTCAAAATCAATGCAAACGTTATCGGTTGTCTGAATTCCGGGAATGTTCTCATTTGATCTCAAACATTTATTATGATTGCTAATTGCTTTAACAAATATATAGTAAAGCCAAAAAGTGTAGTCAGTAGAATAATGCTAGTACAGGCTCCTAAAAGTGAAGCGGCCCGCTCTCAGCCGGCGCACACTGCCATATTATACGTATTCCAAACACGTGCCCCTCCACTTTTAAGAGCCCGTACTAGCATTATTCTACTGACTACACTTCTTGGCTTTACTGTAATTACTTTTCCCTATTTCAGGATCTGACAGTTTATCCATCCCAATACAGTAAAAATCTGGGGATAAGTATAAACTCTCTAAATATAACACTCGAATAAATTCTAAATTTGGAGAGAGCGTACCCAGAAGCTACTAAGTTTTCAAGTGGAAAAGGATGTGCATATTATATACATTCAAAAAATATAAAACTTACGACAAAGTGCCTCCATTTTTACAGTGGAGGCGACAACCACCTATGAAGTCCTCAAGTTTGTACTTACCTTGAAATTTATTCTTTCTGATTCTTTATCAGTTCCGATGCTTTTAAAAAATACCATTATTTTTAAATTTAAAATGAATCCTCCTGATTATATAGGTACACTTCTGTGCAATAAAATCAAGTAATCCAGTTTTTACTAATATTAAGTGAAGTGAAGCAGGCTTTTTGGAATTTGGATTTAAAAAGGTAACATTGATTGTGAAATATCATAAGTAAGGTATTTGGAAAAATGTAAAAATTAACTTTGAAAAATTGTGTCCGAGATAAGGCCAGATTCTGAAAGCTCAAAACATTAAAAAGCGGTTTTCTGCATGGCTGTTCTGCACGTGTCTGCCTGTGATAATTTTACTTACACGTAGCG
Organism: Rutpela maculata; assembly: GCA_936432065.2. Lineage (NCBI taxonomy): Eukaryota > Metazoa > Arthropoda > Insecta > Coleoptera > Cerambycidae > Rutpela > Rutpela maculata. The sequence continues at coordinate 24,589,482 of OW386290.2, forward strand.
TTCGTGAAACCTGATATTTGCAGGTCGGTACACCCGAATATGTCCGTCATTACAAGACTGAAAAACTTTTTCATCGGTAAACACAACATTGTTCCAAAACTCCAACGAGCCATAGACAGAATATAAACAAAACAGAATGCGGGCTTGCTTATGTTCTTCTGTTAATATGGTCTTCTTGGCACTTACACAGTTTTTTAATTCCGATTTTCCTATCCTTCGGCTAGCTGTTGACCTCGATGCTGGAAAATTTTTCATGGACACAGCGTCTACTGTGGTTTGAAACGGATTTTCCCTCAAATAGCCAACGAGCGCTTCATCTTGAGCGAGATTTGAACTTCTCGGTCGGCCTGAACCGCCTTTTTTCTTTATGATACCTTCCTCCTTCCACCTTTTCTTCACACTCATAAAGTATAGCGAAAAATGATGTACGAGATTTTATTGCACAGAAGTGTACATCAAAAACGGCACTTACGACTTGCCGAACACGAAGTTCGAGGTTCGTATCCTGGTTAGTGATGGATGTTTAGTGGCGTTTTTCACGTCTTGCCGAGATGTTAGTAATGTGAACTATCTCTTAGCTCTCATAAAACCAACTAGATAAATATTCATTATTTCACTCTGAATTGTGAGTTTTGTCATGGAAATTATATTTGCTTAAGAAAATGCGTTATAACGATTATCCTTTCATTATTTGGTCATGCATGCTACCCTTCACATTTGTTCAAACTTAAAATTTATAGCTTTGGATGCCTTTTAAAGGAGTGGAACCAAAAACTAAACAAATAACTATTGGAACTGGAAAAGAATATCAATCAAAAAAATGTTCTACATAATTTTCTATTTATCTTCTCTGTCTGTGAGTGAAACATTTTCTTGAACTCACTTCAACATGGAATCCTGAAACTTCATCCGGCATCTCTCATATTTTCGCAAAATTTTGTAGAAAACATTAAATTTGAATACCGAGTGACTCATTTTTTCCAATATTTATACCTAAATATATTTGTCTTCTGTGTGTATCTATTACCATCGACAGATAACACAATAAATTTATTTAAACCATACCAACATAGTTTAGGTGCTAGAAATCATTATAATCTCAGTGAACCGGCTAAAAAAATCATAGGTGCATAAACTATAAATTCACTTAGTGCTAATATAAAATTATTTGCTATAGCAACAAATTTACGAGCAGCTGCAGTCTTAATTCAAGTAAAGAAGTGATTCCTCGTATAATAATTCATGCTCTCTACTGTATTTTTTCTGTTAATACATCCTGAACAATCTACGCATTGCCGCAGCCTCAGTGCTGATTAGTTTCGGTCGGGTGATCGCTGGATATCGCTGCTTATACATCTTAAATTATCGCTGCTTATTATCGAAGAGTAGTCGGGCTTTCGGAAAGAGATCCCCGCCGAGTGGTCTCCTGTTTAATTACTGTTTGTGTTGTGCCATGCAGATTTTAATGAGTTATATCGAGATAAATTACGAAAGACTTCAACGATAGGTTAGGCGACGAGATGCTGCTTGCGTACTTGAAGTAAGACAGAAATCCCGCATCAAAACAGGGAATTTAAGACTATTTATTTACTCTGTAATGCTACATATTTTAGTAAACTTTGTACATAAGACCTTGTTTAACAATAATTTGACAGAGATCAATGCTTGGTTAAGCGAGATAATCCTGTTGGGATAAGTAGAAAGGAAAATTGGTTATTTCTGTCGTTTTAAAAATAAGCCTGTAATATTGGGATAAATTGTGAGAGACTTCAACGACAGGTTAGACGATGAAACGTTGCTCGCGTACTTGCATCAAAACAGAAACCCAGCATCAAAACAGCAAATAAATATTATTTGTCTACTCCTTGACGCTATGTGTTTTCATGAATACGCTGTGTGTGTCTACTTCCATTCTCAGGCGAGTTTTACATATTTCTGAGATGTTTGATACAATTCCTCCTTCGAGCTTTCGCAATCTGATCGGTGTTCTGAATTTCTGATGTACGTGTCAGTGAGGATTCCGTTTATTCAGTGCCGACCCAAAACGCAATCATTCAATCAGTAAAACGCAACAGTTCAAATAATACAATTTATTGCTTTCATCTAAAATTATACAGAAATATACAATAACCTACCTCGCGCTCCACGCATTTGTCACATTTTTTGATTTCATGTTTCGGTACGTTGCTACGCCAAAAATTGTACTATCATTCTTTTTGCTAAATTCACCAAATACTATACGGGGAATACTAAAGGGGATAGGGGGAAATAAGGAATATTTCCCTCTATTTCGTGAAGCGATAAAAATTTAAAAATATAAATTATTTTTTCTATGTCCAAATTCCATGCTCGTTTGCTTTTTATGTCTTGGGCATAATCGTCGTCGATCGCCGTAAAAATATTTTTCAAGTGAAAATTTGACGCACTTGAATTTGAATTTGAATTGAATTTTGTTTTTTGGTTGAGGTCGACGTAGTTTCAAATTTTCACTTTAGGTGTTTTACGTCTCTGCAAACGTGTTTAAGTCTTTTATGGTTAGTTATGCTCTTAAGTGCGTTTTTAACATTTTTTTCTTGAATTGAATCTTTTTGCTATCTTTCGACATAAGTCGATTTTCTGAGGTTCTACAACATTAAGACTAAAAATTAGTAGCAAATAAAGTTGTATATTTCCCTCGTTTCAAAAATAATTGAGTAATATCGAGAGACTTCAATGATATGCTCGACGACGAGAATTTGCTGCATGTGCACTTGAATGAAAACCAAAATCGCGCATCAAAGCAGTATATCAATATTTATCTACCCCTTTACGCTACGTAATTTCGTGAACTCCGTACATATAACATTATTTAATAATTTGAGATGCCTCAGTGCTGGGTTAAACGAAAAGAGCCTGTCAGGATTAACGATAAGTAGCAAATAAAGTTCTTTATTTCCGTCGTTTTAAAAATTGTGTTGTAATATTGAGTCTCAGTGTGAGAGACTTCAGCAGCACGTTAGACGACGAAAGTTCGTTGATTGTGTAGTTGTGTACTTAATTGTATCATGACGAATTAAGCAACAGAGAAGAAGAAAAAGGGAAAAGTAGTAAAGAGCTGGTAAATTTTATTAAAACCCATATAGTATGCTCAGCAGACTTATGCAAATGCCTCAAATTTTTCTGAGCTTATTATGTATAATTGTACAACGTTAACTTAAAAATACTTTGGGAGATTCCTATGATGACTTGAGAGGGAAGAAAGGGTCGCAACAACTGTTACTCACCATTTCATACCGTTTTGGGAATTTGTAAGATGCATGTATAAATAAATATTTTCGAAATGTTGAGTTAGTTGGCACGCTATTGTTTACAGGGTGTAAATAAAAAGCATGTTTTTCATCAAACTTCACTTTCAACTGCACTTCCGAGATTCCATAAAAATAGAAAAAAAATTTTTGGTGCACATTTTTTTGGTCATTAGTTTATGGGGAAAACTTAAATTTCTCAAATTTTTTATCTCTCTTATTTAATTAATACTGATATTTTTCTAAAACCTGTATTTTTTGCTCTTAGGCCTTACTGTGTTTAGTAAAAGCAAATCACTGTACGTAATTATAATAACTCCTTTAAAATAATAATTCATTTTTTGTAATTTCAGTTCTTGATGATTAATACATAAATTTTTCTTTGCTAATACATACTTTATTTTTATTGCTTCATTAATGATAGAAAGTTTGGTACTTCCATTTTTCTTTAGTTAACATTGGAAATAATAATAGAGCATATAAAAATAAATAAATATTTTTTATAGTTTGTTTAGTTTTCATTTTTTTATATTAAAATATCATACATAAAATTTTTGTTTTTTTTTTGTGTGGAAAATACATCAACAAAATTTGAAAAAAATACTTTTGTATCTACAAGTAAAGCCCTTAAATGGGAGCTTAATTTCAACTTCATATTTTCAACAGTTCCGGAATTAATTGGGGTTCAGATTTTTACATTTTGATGTAGGGAATCCAAAAACGGTTCACTAATCCGTTAAGGTATACCGATTTTGGGTACTAAATTAGTTACCATGAACTGAAAGTGGAAAATGTTACTTATTATTATTATTATTCTAAAGAAGCCATCATAAAATTTTATAATAACCCACAACATCAGCTCTTACAGAACACAATAAGGCCCAACGGCAAAAAAAACGGGTAGGTTTTTAGGAAAAAATCGGTAACTTATAAAATAAGAGGGATACAAGAAATTTGAGAAATTGCTTTCCCCCCTCAGACCAGTGACTAAAAAAATGAGCATCAAGAAAATATAAGAAAATGTTTATGGAATTTCGGTAGTTATAGAGTTTGATAAAAAAACATCTTTTCTTTCACACCCCGTAGACAGTAACCTGCTTCAAAATAAACAAATTAGTAAGGATATTATTTTTCTTTTTTTCGTTATTTTTTAATTGTTTTTTCTGTGGAACAGCCCCCCCCCATCAAATCATGGGCTCCGGTACAAAATACACTGGCAGGCTCCCGCGCTTAATAATTGATGAATGGGGGGAGAAATTTTAGAAAATATATTGTATTAAAATCTCTGGCGGGTCCACGCGCTTAATAATTGATGAGATTGATGAGCGGGCTTAAAAATTTGAAAAGAAAAATTGTCAAGATCTCTGGCGGGCTCCTCGGAAGCCGGCTCCCCGCGCTTAATAATTGATGAACGGGGGGAGGGGAGAAATTTTTAAAAAAATTTAAAAATGCCGAGATCTCCGGCGAGCCTCCGCTATGGGCCCCTCGGAAACCCGGGCCCCTAAACTCAGTACCCAATAGACCTCCCATCGGGGGGCCTGTTGTTAAATGACCATCATTCGGTATATTTTTTACATTAAAATTTTATCAGATTTTTTCTTGATAATAGTGACAACGACATTTCAAATATCATTTTACTCTATCGTTTCTTATTTTTAAAGAGAGCACCCTGTATATTTTTCACTAAAATTTTGTTAGGTTTCCTCATATATAATATCATAAGTGATATAATTTTGTCGGCAAAATTTAGTGATTATTAAGAGAGTTTATTGCTTGGCAATTTCGCGATTGACATTGACAGATAAAAATAACGAGCCGTCAGGCGAGTTATTTTTGTCAATGTCAAGAGCGAAATTTCCAGAACAACAAACTCGAGTAGAATAATCATTAAATTTTGCCAGACAAATTATATCACGAATGGCATTCGTCATGACTATTTCATGAATAAAAATTTAGGCAAAAGAAAACAAATTTATTAGATATAGGAAGTAAATTTAAAAAAATAAATACATAAATCACCAAATCTTGAACATTTGGGGCCGTTATAGGGCATCTGCATCATGTAACCAACAAAACCTTAGATTTTAAGTTTTTCAAGTTTATTCTCATTTTTAATGTTTGTATACGCATTTTTAGCTTGGAGCCGTACTGGCTCCATGCAAATATTTAAAAATTCACGTAAATAATTTTTCAATATTGTTGATTAATAAAAATAGACTGCTAATTACTGGTTAGATTTCCAACCTCCAAAGAGAGTCCTATTTTATTAGGACAAAGTATTTAGAACTTCATAAACATTACACTGAACTAAATTTTAGTTGAAAATACGGGAACCAGGCAGAAATTTTAATAATAGCTGCGTAATACTCTTAAATCTTACGAAACACATATTTTTGAGGTTAGCTGTGACGTCACTTGCAGATTCTCGCACATTTTTTACAACTGACGTGAACTGACGTTTGCAAAAATTATTGTAATGACACCCCACTTGTTGAATCGGTTACTATGTTTTAAAAAAACAAAGGAAAATTTGCCGCTGAAAAACAGGTTGGTTGCTTCATTCTGGCTTTTCATTGGTTGAGCAACCCTGGCAAAATTTTAAATGTTAAATTTTGTCGATGCGAAACTATTTTTAGATTAAAATGATCGATTTTGATTGGACGAAATTTATAGGAATGAAATAGTCCTCGATAATTGTGCCAACTACAAATATTATTTCCACAATAGTTTCTTAAGTATTTTTGACAGTAACCACCCTGTATATTTTTCCTGACAGTTGTGCTAACTGCATGCGAAATATTATTGTTCTCCGTCACATTTTCCATTATTTTTTTTAAGGTGACAATACTGTATATCTTTTTTGACAGTTGCGTTGCACGTTCTTTTCATTATTCTTATTAGGGGGACCAACCTGTATATTTTTCATATTTTTCTTCTTTGACAGTTGTGTTAACTACAGGCGAAATATTACTGCCATCTGTCACATTTTTCTCATAATTTTCTTTAATGAATAACCATCCTGTATATTTTGCATATTTTTTTTCTTTGACAGTTGTGTCAACTTCATACGAAATATTCATCTTCCGTCACATTTATTCATTACTTTTGTTTATAAGTGACCAACCTGTTTACTTTTTCAAATTTCAAATTATTCTAGACGTGTTTTAAGTACATGCGAAATATTATTGCCCTCTGTCACATTTTTTTCATTATTTTTAGGGTGACCAAACTGCGTATTTTTCATATTCTTCTTCCTTGATGGTTGTGTTAAGTACATATCAAATATTACTGTCTTCCGTCGCAAAGTCTGAAACGTATAAATCCGGAGAAATATGGGAGGGTGATTTTTTTACGATCACCACACTTCCCTTCGATAAGCGAGGGAAGTTTACAAATAAATTATCTCTTAAATCCTGAAAATCGCGTATCGACATCTTTTTTTTCTCAAAAAATGTGGCTTTGAATTTAACCTAAAAATTCGCTTGGTCCGTTTAGTTGAACAGCAGTTTATATGCATATAGTAAGTATCTGTTCTTTTTTTAATTTATTTAACATCGGCCTATTTCCGCTGCTAATTTGTATCACCGGTGCCAGGCGATGAGCCACCTCCAACCTGAAAATTTTGCCGAACGTCTTCTCCGTCGAAGAGTAGGGATCTCTTATTTGACTAACATTTAATAGATAAAGGACCAACTGCTTTACATCCCCTCCGAAGGATGATATATTCACTACATAATCCTGGCCTCAAATTACATAGCTTTTACAAATACGCTAATATACAAGCCGCTAGAAGGTGGGATGAGATCGCCGTCGTTCCCCATTCGGGTCGCCCATCTAAGTTCAAACAAAGCTTAAGCAAGCTTTCAGAAAGAATACTGCAGTTGTGGATTAGCTTCGTCATAGTAATTGTGAGGACACAAGATTAAGAATTACAAGTCTATGTAAAAACTAATAAATGCATAAAATTTCTTTCCCATATCATAGCGAAAAGAAAATTAAAATAAACGTATAATATATAGGACTAGGTTGAACAGAAAGTCAACAAAAGACATAGAAGGAATACAAAGTCTAGTTAAGAGTACCACTTACTACACACATATCAACATTATATATGAAAGCATGGAGACTAATAAAAAGACAATCACAAATAAAGAGACAAGTACCAACACATTATTAATATTAAGAATGTCTAACTGAGTTACAGTATTCTTCGAAATCTGTAAGGCTATAAAAGCATTTCTCTAACAGTAAATTCTTCATTTTGGTTTTAAATATATTAGCCGATTTGCTATCTTTAATTTCGTTAGTTTGTAGTACTTGTGACCGGCATAGTATGGAGATTTTTTATTTTTTTATTTTAATCGCCTTATTTCTTTCAATGTCCTGGCGGAGTTTAGCCGATGGCTATTCTACCACTCAACCAGGACGGACACACACACATAGACAACATCACAACACCCATTCCCTGCGACATTGCCATCTGCCGCAGCTGAGACTCGAACTCAGGAGAGGAGAGCTACTAGACCGTGTTGTCTCTCACACAACCGCAGTCTAGTCCACTGCTACCATCTCGGTAATACATGAAAAACGCCACAACACATCCATACCCTAGCCAGCATTCGAACCCGGGACCCCGTGGTCGCAAACCTAACACCTTAAGCACTGCGCCACCGATATGTGTGTATATTATTTTTATTTCGTGTTGAGTACGTACGAATATTTATGTTTTTTTATAGTTATTAATGTTTTGATGAATATATACCAGTAGTTTTAAAATGTAAATACATGCAAGAGTTAATATTTTTTTATTAATAAAAATTTCCCTAGAGGACTGTGTTTGTGTCATTCCAAATATTAAACGTATTATACCTTTCTGAATAATGAATACCCTTGAGAATTCGGTTGACACATAAGCATAATAAAAGTTCAGCAAAGAGTTTTTATTCAAAGTATTTTTTAAAGTTTTTAGAACAAAGAACGATTTATTTAATTTGGAATATACATGATTAATTTGCTCACTCCAACTCACTAAGCTGTCTACGAAAGTACCTGGAACTTGGTGGATGTATTCACTTTAATATCGTCTGAGCTGTTGCCATTACTAATCCGTAGGTCTAAAGATTTTTTATATAAACCAGTAAATTCAATGTACACTTTTTGTCTAATTTGTTTATTAGATGATTGGTTGTAAATTGCCGTGTTACCTGTTCAACTTTGTAAGTTATTTCCTCTTTAGTTTTACCTGAGAATAGGATTGTGGTACCGTCAGCATACATAAACACTCTTCCGTCATGTACATGGTTTGGTAAGTCATTTATATATAATATGAATTGTAGTGGCCCTAGAACACTACCTTGGGGAGTGCCTAATTCGACATCGTATAGTTTCTAATCTTCTACCTTAACTGCCAACTGTCGATTTGTAATGTAGTATATTATCCAGTCATGTATGTTTCCCCTTATACCTAAGCAGTCTAACTTCTGAGCTAAGAATACAGAATCTAGCTCGTGATAGGTCAAAGAACACACCAATCACAGTTTCCCCTTTGTCTATACTACATAATACATTCCGTGGCGGCGGTCTCGATCGAGTAACCACTTCTAAATCCGTGTTGACATTTGCTTATTTGGTTATGTTTTAAAAAAAATTCTATTAAACGAATGTAGACAGCTTTTTCAATAATTTTTGAAAAGGGACTTGGTGTAACAGTAGCTCTGTAATTTTTAACCATTTAGGGTTATTATCCTTTTTAAATATACTTAGGTATAGTTTTTGCTATTTTTAGCTTGTTTGGAAATTTACCACTAGTGACCGACTTATTTATTATATCTGTTATATAAGGACTTAATTCTTTGTTACATTCGTCTATTAGGCGCATGGTATTCATACCATTTGTCAAAAAATACCCTATAATTGTTCCTAAGAAAAACAGAAAATAAAGAAAATGTCGTAACCAACATTTAGAAAATATTTTTTAATAATGATCTCTTAATTTATTCATTTATGTGGTGCGTGTATAAATGCGGCATACTCAAAGAACAATTTCCACGGACACAGTTACATACTGTGATAAGACTCTATTTTCATTACTATACTTTAACAATCTTGAGTTCAATAACTTTTCGAATTCAGCAACGCCCATAGACAATTATTACAATGAATGCATCAGATACCGAGAACCAAGTCTATGCAGTACGACTTTTTGCAGATGGTGCACCGGACAAATATTTAAAATAATGCATAATCACCGAGATAAAGTCTTTGTAGGAGGTATAAGAGTACTGATCTGTACGTGGCTCTATATACCGTGTAGTGTCCTGTTCGATGTCCTTTGAAAACGAGAGAGTTCAAGCATAACATGCTCACGGTATACTTGTGGGAATAATCAAATCATTTAGTGTCAAACGTGCGACGCGGACAAGTCACAGAAACGCCGCTACGACTCTACGGACTCATTGTCGATTTTCAAGTCAGATACTTGGATAAATATTTCCTTGAACAGAGTGTCACGCTGAGTACTCGGGGAATTATGATTTTTATGCATTTTTGTTGCAGTTGAGTATGCACTTCCTTGTAGCAGGAAATAAGTCTTCGTATTATAGTCTGTTAGGAGTACCCAGCCCACTGTTTTGGCGTAAAATATTATATCGATTTATAGTCCAGTGCAATTAGTCACTATACCTCGCGCAGGAATGGATAACTTGCTAACACGTTCTATACATTTTACCCGAAATTTTTCTAGCACTAAGTTAAAATTTTAGGAGAATCTGTGTTAAGAAATAACATTTATTCATAAAAAATCATTAGAAACATGCAGAAGTTGAAAATAAAATCTTATAATGTTATAAAATCATTTATAAAAATACATGCATTTAAAACGGACATGAAATCATAACTGCAGTAAGCAGAAAAGTTAGTTATAAAACGACGAAAAGGCTAATCTAGAAACTCGTTTCTAGCGACAGAGAAAAAAGAGAGTCATTTGAATCTGACTGACTTTATATTTAATGTCAAATTTAATGGGCTCAGATATTGTTTATAATTTATTATTTGTGGCATATTCTTGATTTCTTATGTTTTGCCACTGTAAAAATATTTAAAAATTAAAGTTTTAATAACGGAAAAAGGACTATTTTCCGAAACGTCAACTGCCTTCGTTTTAATTTTTTGCATTTATCATTTGACGTTTTGTTTCAGTTTATATATTTTTAGGTGTGAGACATTTTGTAACAGAAGTGTAAAAGCCAGCCTCTGTCTGATCCTTTTGGCGTAGAGGTTTATTTCATCAAAATTTTTAAATATTTTTACAGTGGCAAAATACCCAACAAACAAGAAATTGGACTCAGTTAATGAATTTTATTTAGTAATTGTTACTTCTTGTGGATAAAGTATTATTTAAAATTAGTCCATGTTGAAAATTTCAGATGAATCCGATATATGGTTCTCGAAATATACGCTTCTAAAGAGCGCAGTGCGACCAACATCGTGACGTCAGACGATAGGAAACGAAACGGTCGGGCAACATATCAAAGCTCGTGCGTTCCGCTTGAGGTCGTGCGACTAGCGGGTTGCTATTAAGTGACGTCGCAGCCGAGGTTCATGTTTATAATTTTTTTTAGACGATTTACAGGTCTCACAAAATTCTAGTTTTTTGCACCGGGTCTTAGAATTGTAAGATCTTTACGGTAATTAAATTTTAAAAAAAAGTGCTAAATGAGCCCATTGTCGTTCATAGGTAATAATTCGGTTTAGTTTTACAGGATTCAGTTATGGATAAATATAAGTACGGGTGGTGTTTCCTTAATGTAAGAATTTGATTTTTAACATCGGTTTATACTCCAGTCGAATTAGACAAAAAATTTTGCGTACTGCGGACTTTTTCTTGTGGAAGTTGTTTAAGAGGGCATAACAAGCAAGCACATAAAACTACACCCTGCTACACCATGTGCGGGTTGAAACTTTGAAATTTTACTTATGTGTCCATATCTTTTTCACTATTGCCCGTAGGGGCTCTTTACCAAGTTACACTTTTTGAAGATTCATCCCTCCTCTGCATAATATATATTACACATTTGCCGTAGGACAAACGGTTTTGGCTGTACGAGGCCGGAAAGGTCGCGCTGTCCGAATTTGGGGGTCTTCTGTACAGGTCAAACGGCTATTATTTCCAATGATGATATGTGAAAAAAATTTCATCGAATACCGCGCCGTTTCCATGATACGGGATGTTGAAAAAAAGTGAACCTACTTTCTTTCGCTCATTTTTCTTTCTTGTATGTACGACCCTAATATAAGAAAATTTACGTTGGTTTCATTTTAATACTTTCGTTGGTTTAGGAGCTAGACAGCAAAATATGCCAAAAATGGCTATTTTGGTATTGTTGCATTTAAAAAAACCAAAATCAGAATAATTCTGGTAAGTGTTCTTGTTTATCCTAAAAGTCCAATTCATTGCGCATAGAAAATGTGTTGTTGTATTTAAATAGGATCAACACTTATTGTGTAATAACGATTTATGTCATGTGTGGCATCAGTTCACTTACTTATGAATGTAAGATTCAAGTAACCAAGGATAAAAATAAAAACAAAAAATAACATATAATATTTTATGATATATCAAGAAACAAATAATGTATTTATAACTGAAATGATATTTGAATTTTAAATCTACTAATATACATATATATTATCAAATGGATTTTAATTATTTATAAATATATAAATATATATAATCAATATATTTATATCATGTGTTCTCCAGTTTCCTTTCTCACATTTTTTTTGCGGCCTTATGGTTCATAGTAGGGCAGAAAGCCCTACCTGAACAGGGCACATATTAGGGTGTTAAAATGGATCTCTTGTTAAAATGCGATAGGACGTACCGTTTTCGAGTAAAACACACTTGTTTGCAAAAAAGTATTTCAGATCACACTTTTCATCGACTGACTAGTAAATATTCACCGCTGACTACAAAAAAATAAAACATGTGTCGCTTCTTGCTTTTTCTGTTTATGAGAGACATTGCTAATGAAAAAATGAAGGGACTCGGACGGAATAAGGGGTTCTCACTCCTCTATTTGATGGTTCACGCTTGTCTCGAATCATCATTGCAACTTATTTTGTGTCAATAACAAAATCCACAGTAATTTTACCTTCCTCGAAAAACAGCTATTATATGTCCATTTCGTCGGAAAATGATTTAAAAAAACAAACTCCTAAGAAAGAAAACACCAAAATGTAGAATTTATTTATCAAATCACAATTCAGAACACAATGAAAACTCAAAGCAAACATAACCAAACAAGTGCGTTTTACTCGAAAACGGTACGTCCTATCGCATTTTAACAAAAGACCCATTTTAACACCCTATTATGTGCCCTGTCCATGTGTATAATGCTTTCTGCCCTACTATGAACCATAAGGCCGCAAAAAAAATTGTGAAAAAAGAGACTGGAGAACACATGACATAAATCGTTATTACACAATAAGTGTTGATCCTACTTAAATACAAAAACACATTTTCTATGCGCAATGAATTGAAATTTTAGGATAAACAAAAACATTTACCAGAATTATACTGATTTTGGTTTTTTTAATGCAACAATACCAAAATAGCCATTTTTGGCATATTTGACTGTCTAGCTCCTAAACCAACGATTGTATTAAAATGAAACCAACGTAAATTTTCTTATATTAGGGTTGTACATGCATAAAAGAAAAATGAGCGAAAAAAGTAGGTTCACTTTTTTTTTAAAATGGGGGTTTTCAAAATTTTAACATCCCGTATCATGGAAACCGCGCGGTATTCATGAAAGTTTTTTCACAAATCATCATCCCTCCTTAAGGGTATTAGTATGTGTAGTATTGTAGATTGGAAATAATAGCCGTTTGTCCTGTACAGAAGACAAATTCGGACATCGTGACCTTTCCGGCCTCGTACAGCCAAAACCGTTTGTCCTACGGCAAATGTGTAATATATATATTATGTAGAGGAGGGATGAATCTTCAAACAGTGTAAATTGGTAAAGAGCCCTACGGGCAATAGGGAAATAGATATGGACACATAAATAAAATTTCAAAGTTTCAACCCCTAAAAATAGGGGACGCACATGGTGTAGCAGGGTATAGTTTTCTGTGCTTGCTTATTATGCCCTCTTAAATAACTTCCACAAAAAAAAGTCCGCAGTACGCAAAATTTTTTCTGATGTCCAAAATTTTTTATGATGTCTAATTCGACTGGACTATTATGTTGTAGGAAAAACGGCCCTATTGCAGGACTAGTGTAGGGTTCTAGCTGATACAAATTTAAATTACCAACCAAACTGGTGGATAAAGCAGAGTGCATTCTTAAAGGCTTTAAATTAGGGTCATTTGGATTTTGACTTCCTAAAAAGAAGGAAATAGTTTTAATGCGCTTTTATGTATTTTATCTAGTTTATGTTGGAATAAAGTGCAGTTGTTTTCATTAGCTATTGATTATTTATGAAGCTCCCTAGACGCCCTATACTAGGAAAGGAAATTTAAAAACTCAATGTTGGAAAACTATGAAACTAAAATTGTGAAAGTGGCCTAAAGTCAATGAACACATAAACAGTCCGAAAGGGTTACGAAAACATAGAATTGCAGCTAGAAATGTCCTTTGAATTATGTATATTATACATGTTATTTATTGCTTGGATATAAACTAGCATAAAGTAAATATTATAATTAATTTTTTGCTACAATAGAGACCTTTCTTTATCTCTTGTAAGTTTCATGTTGATTTTTCTTAGGAGTATCAATGAATATTAAATAATTTCTTTATTAGATATATTTTGTTGTTTTCAGTTAGATATGCATGTAAGTATATACAAGTTTACCGTAACAATAACAATAGGAGTAATAAATAAAAAAATAAAAAGGACATATTTAATAAAATACATATTAGACATATTATATAATATTAATAAGATCAGATAAAAGAAGTTCTTACAGAAATTACAATGGTTTGTATAAGTAGTCCAATCTAGAGCTGTAACGCACCTTGCGGCTTTTGTTCTTGTAACCACTGCAATGTAAAAACGCTTGTCTCTTTTTAAAAATTCTCTGACCATAGATATATCTACCGCACGTAGAATGGAAGAATTAGCCTTTACTAATATCCTGCCTTCGTCATTTTGAAAGAAATATTAACAATAACAGCAAACACTAAACACTGCTAGCTAAACATTAAATTTACTTTTAACATATGAGGTTATTTTCTTTGTTGTCAACAATCTCACTTTGTTCTTCTTCTTCTGTTCTGCGTATAAGTTCACATCTAACTGCCGTTATGATGTCACTTGCGTTTTCGTGGCACATTCAAATAGTCTAAGTTTAATAATTTTTTTTTTAATATGTTGGGATTAATAAACAGTTAGACATAAGAAATTCCACTTTGTTTACCGCCCTGTTGTAAACCTGCACTATTTAGTTATAGCTAAATAGGATAATCCTTTTGTAATGTATAAATACACCTCAATATAATTTGTAATTCACTGTGCTTGAAAATATAGACTAGATCTTACGAAACTGCAATCGCAGACAGAAAAATGTATTTAACAAAAAAATTGTGTGCGTTATTTGTTGCTAGTATTTTATAGATCCAGTTCCCACGGTTGACGTTGATAAAAGAATCGTTAGCAACTATCAGACCGTTATTTATCTTGATACTCACACTGTGGTAAAATTCATTCTGTTCAATAATGTTAGCAACTTTTTCCTATATCTAATTTTTCTGCCAGTGGCAAATTTTCGCTAAATATTTTGAAACTTTGTGTCAATTTTTTAATTGTATTATAAATTGTTAAAATAAAATTTTCAACGGAACATAAGATAGTCACAAAATCTCGGATGATAGTTTTCTCTACAAAGAACAATTAACTATGTAATTTGGTAATCGACCAATACGCCGTCTTAATTTTTCTAAAAAGTTCAGTATATGTTTTACACATCTTTTTAAATTTACTATCCGAGTCACCACTGAATTAGGTGCCCAAGTAAAACGATACGTTAACTAGCATAAACAAACTTAATGGTCGAGTTTAGTTTTCACACCATAATTCTTTTTTTCTGAATTTACGGCAACTACTGTACATTTTGATTAAGCCAGTATAGAAACTGATACATAAAAATGCTGTTCCCATCCACAAAAAAAGCACACACCGGTAGAAGACCGCTGAGCGAGTTGTCAGTTTTTATGAAACATGACATGACTTGGCAGTATGAGGCCACCCGATGGCCTTTTTTCTTTTTATAATGACCAACGGACTGTGAGTAGTCGAGATTTCACATGACAGTGTTTATTAATATTCTTGGTCCGTTTCCTGAAATGGGATCATTGAATAAAATGCCTATTATAAATAATTAATTGAGTCGGACGAGGAACGGTAAGTTAACAAAGGTGTAATTATTGTTATTACTGAAAAATGCGTTATTATTTTTAATGAAAATCAGATAATTGCTAGCCTGCAGAGATTCAGTTTCATTCCGGATGAATTGGAACTGACTCGATCACATCGACCAGGTGATGTGTCTCTATGAAGAAGGAATACGAAATTGTTATCGCGTTTGCTTACGTTGACTCACAAGTATAGGTCTCGTTATATGTGAACTTTGAGCTGACTCCGATGCCCACTGGACAACATTAAGTTTTGTGTTGAAAATAAGGAACGTACGAAAGTGTAGAAGGGCACAATTAATTTTATATTTCCTTTCTTAAATTCCGACTTAAATGTCGGAATTCTGTTAACTTTTGACTATAAAGATGGAATTTAATAAAATCCGAGTTGTTAAATTCCGACCTTAAACTCGGAATTTGAGAAAAAAATATATAAAATCGTAGGAATAGTGCAGGGGCCACATTGCTGACAACTGTTTCACGGAGGTGTATAGAGAATTTCTTTTCTAAACTTAGTTTCTATATGCCTAAGGATACGTTTTAGCTTGGGTACGCGTTTCTGGTATGGGGAGTTTTCTCTCAATATGGCGGCCAAGATGGCTGCCTGGCCTATATATAGATTTATCAGAAAATGGCCTATATCTCAGAAACTATTGCTCGTAGCTCAAAATCAAAAAGGACTCAAATTGATCAGTAGATTATTTTACATTAGATGCGTTAAGATTTATATAAATAACATTAAATATGAAAAGTTCCGTGAAGAAGTTTTTATAGAAAAATCAAAAAAACTACTAGATACTCTTTCATTAAAAAGAGGACATCGGAGTAAAGAAAAACCAAAACCTATTGATGTAAAAGTGGAAACGTTGAATACTCAAAGAATAATTGACATTTCAAGAGATCGTGACTACTCAATTGATAAACTGTTATCACTTGAGCTAATATCGACTTCCTTTTTTGACCAAAGATGGCGCGTTTCTAAAATCAAACAAATCAGAATTGGTAAACAAACTTGAAAGCCAAATAAAAAGTTCCTCCCATTGTCACCCCAAATACGTCCTGCCTAATTTTTGATTTTATGCTTCATGCTCGCACTATAGCTGCGGCTACTGCAAGTTCAATTAAAAATGTTGATGATTTTGCTGAAATTATATTGAACAGAATAATTTATCTGTCAAAATCCGCCAAAAGGGTTGATATCGACTTCGATCTGTATGACGAGAATAGTATAAAAACTGCAGAAAGATTGTGATGCATGAATAAAGATCCAATCAACATGACAATCTCAAGCAGTGTGACAGCTTTGCTGAAAGACATGGACGCATTTTGGGCTTCAATTCAAAACAAGACACAGTTTCAACATTTTTGGCCGAAACTATATTATTCAACGTAGGGGCAGACTATCAAGTTCAATAGTTTATTTGAGTGGTATAGCTGGAGAAGAAGCACACAGATATTGTTACAGAAGAACCTCAGTTATGTTGTACACTTGAAGAAGCCGATAAAAGGCTATTTTTTCACATAAATCATACCATTAAGCACTCAAATGTTGAAAGTGTCTTAATAGCAGCATCACACACAGATGTATTTGTGTGTGCCGTTTACTATTTTCGTAAAGAGTTTAAAGCTAATGGTTTGAACGAACTTTGGACGTATTCTGGGGTAGGACAGACTTTAAGATATATTCCAGTACACGATGTATGTCAGGCTGTTTCAAAACATGTCACTGAAGTACTTCCTGCTATTCACTCATTGAGTGGATGTGACACTACAAGCAAATTTCGCACAAAGCACGCAGCTTTAAAAGTGGCCGAAGACTGCGCATACTTGTTAAAAGACTTTGAAAAAGAAGAACTGTCAAATACAATAGTTGAAAATGCTGAAGAGTTTTTGACAAGGATGTTATCTAAAGACTTTAGGAAAATTAATGACTTAAGAATATTTAAGTACCACCGAATGAAAACATTAGACTTCACCAAGCTTCCACCGACTTTATCTAGTACGTCGCTACACATCAAGCGGGCATATTTACAGGCTAACCTATTAGAAGATCTAGGTATACCTTATCCTGGTGACTATGGATAAAAGCAAATGGAAACAGGATGGATTTCTCAAATTATCACCGAGCAACTTCCTCCTGATTTCCCTCACATTTGTTCATGTAAGACTTGTGCACGGCCAAACATCTGTATATGTAGGAATAATGAAGTTGGCTGCTCCAGGTTCTATACTTGTGAACTTCCAAAGTGCCATAATAATTGGAATTAACTTTCACTTTAAATTACTATTTGTTACTAATAGTCGCTTAATCTTCCTATCATTCTTAGTAATGTTGCAAATATTGTAGCGTGTTTATTAATAAAATCATTTTTTTAATTACAACTTTTTCATGGTTTAATAACATGTAATAATAACATGTAAAATAATGCTCTTATCAATTTTGATACCTTGAAATTTTCCGCTACGAGCACTAGTTTTCGAGATATAGATTATTTTCTGGTAAAAGTACATATGGACAAGACGGCCATCTTGGCGGTCATATTAGGAGAAACCTCCCCATACCAGAAACGCGTACCCAAACCAAACGTTATTCTTAGACATCTAAGAACTCAGTTCGATAAAATTGGATTCTTTTTTTTATTATTTTAATTGCCTTATTTATATTAAGGATAGGATTTTGCGGAGTGAGAGGGAAATATGCGTTTATTTTCGGTTTACTATAAATATTTAAAAAATCATAGATGGTATAACCTTTAAAATAGTTTTAGGTACTTTCAATTGCTCTAAGGAATACAACTTCATACAGTTTTACTTCCACATCCAGTGGAAGTATAGTAACGACAAAAAAACATTTAAAAATTTTTATTGTTCAAATAGGCTTAGAATGTCATGAAACGTCGAGATTTTAAGTTTGAGCGAAAAAAAATTTCTGTCTGTCGGTCTGTCTGTCTGTAACTTTTTTTGTGCGCACGTTTACTCTGGAACCGTTTGAGATATTGACTTGAAATTTGGTACACATATGTACTTTAACGAGATCTAGAACTAGATTATATTTTCATCTTGTTCCGTCGAAGGGTTGGGGGGTAAATTGGGGTAAATTTGGGGAAAATAGGTAAATCAAGCAGGCAAGAGTCCATAAAATTGGTATTTAGTATATACAAGAGAAGCTAAGGTCTCAAAAAAAATTTTGGCATTAGCCACCCCCCCTTACCACCCCCACCCCATTATTAAAGGGGATGAAAAAAATTGTGATTTAGTGTGTGTACAAGAACCAGAAACTTCAAAATGTTTTTTTACTTCATCCACCCCCACTACCACCCCTCATCACCACCCCCACCCCGCTACCGATGTGAGGTATCGTTTTATGGGTTTTTGGGGTAGAGGATTTCAAATATTATATTATTAAAGTTCCATAAACAATTATTTCCACATACAAAATTTTTTTCGTTGTGAGTGACTTGGAAAAGAATCTGGATGTGGAAGTAGTGATTCCTTGGGCAGCGGTTTTTATCATAAATTTTGTATATAGTTAAACGCCATGTTCTAATAATGACATTAGGAACTATTTTCATTGACAACCTGCAATATTCAAGTACAACAGAAATTTACAATAAAAGAAACCGCTGCCCAAGGAATCACTACTTCCACATCCAGATTTTCTATCCAAGTCACTCACAACGAAAAAAACTTTGTATGCTGAAATAATTGTTTATGGA
The DNA here is from genome assembly GCA_936432065.2 of Rutpela maculata. Classification (NCBI taxonomy): domain Eukaryota; kingdom Metazoa; phylum Arthropoda; class Insecta; order Coleoptera; family Cerambycidae; genus Rutpela; species Rutpela maculata. The sequence continues at coordinate 24,608,900 of OW386290.2, forward strand.
ACTTTAATAATATAATATTTGAAATGCTCTACCCCAAAAACCCATAAAACGATACCCCACATCGGTAGTGGGGTGGGGGTGGTGATAGGGGTAGTGATAGGGGGTGGTAGTGGGGGTGGATAAAGTAAAAAAATACTTTGATGTTTCTGGTCCTTGTACACACACTAAATCACAATTTTTTTTTCATCCCCTTTAATGGGGTGGGGGTGGTAATGGGGGTGGCTAATGCCAAAAAATTTTTGCAACCTTAGTTTCTCTTGGATATACTAAATACCAATTTTATGGACTCTTACCTGCTTACGTATTTATCCCAAATTTATCCCAATTTACCACCCAACCCTTCGACGGAACAAGATGAAAATATAATCTAGTTCCAGATCTCGTTAAAGTACATATGTGTACCAAATTTCAAGTCAATGTCTTAAATGGTTCCAGAGTAAACGTGCGCACAAAAAAAGTTACAGACAGACAGACCGAGAGACAGAAATTTTTTTTTGGCTCAAACTTAGAATCTCGACGTTTCATGACATTCTAAGCCTATTTGAACAATAAACATTTTTAAAAATTTTTTTGTCGTTACTATACTTCCACTGGATGTGGAAGTAATATATATAGTTGTATTAGTTAGAACAATAGCAAGTATCTAAAACAGTTTTAAAGATTATACTATGTTTGGTTTTTTATGGTATATTATACAACGATGCTATAATGAAGGCTATTATTATTGTTAAATGTTAAATGTACTATAGTGTCGTTATTTAATTCAGTATTTGCCTATTTACTTATTATACTCTTCGCAAAAACGAAGAGTATATTGTATTTGATCGGCACATTTCTAAAATCGTAAATATCGCTCGTAGAGAAAAAAATTTCATATCATTGTGTTAGTGAACGAATTCTGAACAACTTTCAAAATGTCCGTCTGTCCGTCCGTCCGTCACGTTTCTTGTAAGCACGATAACTTAAGAAAGAAAAGTCCGATTGTATTGAAATTTGGAAAGTAAGTTAGTGTTAGGTAGAGGAAGAACCCTATTATTTTTGAAGAAAATCGATCAGTAAATAAAAAAGTTATTAATTATTTAATATTAAAAAAAAATATTCTCATTATTTTTGTCGCTTTTACTTAAATAGAAATCTTGCGAAATGTTATCTCCATAAACTTTTGCCTTGCAATCCAAAGATCGTGTGTTCGAATCCCACACAGGTTGGATTTTTTTTTTCATTTTTTTTTCATATAATTTTTTTTCACAACAAAGATGGTATCACAAAATTTAGGATGTCCAAAAACTAACATTATTTACAAAAAAACTGCGAAGAGTATCCTATAGAATGTGTAACAATTATATAAAAATCTCAGTAAATTGGCGAAGAGTACGTTTTCAGCTTGTTACTTTCTATATTTACTTTATTTATATTTATTCTACCTGACTTACCAAATGTACTTAAATGTATCTAAATTGGTTAATAAACTTATTATTATTATTATTGAGGATGGAGATTACAACTCGAGCGAGCGTAGCGAGCGAGTGTTGTAACCATCCGAGGTATTAATAGCCACTAGAGTGAGTTGTATACTATACTTTATATTCGACTAACCTGTATATAAAATATAGTGATATATACATAATATATAAACGCATAAGAAATGTTAATTTTTAAATTATTTATTCAACAAAATGTAAGTTAATGTAACTACAGTTAATAAACTGAACTGATGAAGCCATATTTTGTGTTATAGTATGATTAGCACTATTTTCAACGGTAGTAATACTATCAGCATTAACCACTCTAGCAGTTTTAGAAGTAGAAGACGTAGCATTGTTCACTTGCTTTGAAATAGTTTCGGCTCTTATCGTTTTATTTTTAACAGATTGGTCGATGTATCCTTCAGCTACGAGTGAGGACTTCCAGTCTCCGTGACGCGTCAACCCCGCGTAATATCACCACCTTCACCCACGCATAGTATAGCCGAAGATCTCCGAAAGCAATGACCGGTGTAAAGTTCAGGATTTGGCAAAAATTGCTATTTGTTGTCCAAGTACAGTAAACTTATTTTCCCTAATTCGTTGAATGATGCATTTACGTCTTTGGTAATTAAAAAAAAAAGAGCTTATTGTCACATGCGATGGCCGAAGATCCATGTACTTTTTTACAATGCCATAAAATTGATCAGTAATGACAAAACTTCTTACCACTTTGGTTTTCGTTTTAGGTACAGTTATTAATAATGTTATACTTAGATCTTTCACGTCTTCAATTTTCATTTCGTAGAGCTCGTTAGAGCGACATGCACCCATAATTCCCGCGATTAATACGACCTTAAATAAATTAAAATGTTAAATTTGAGATATTCAGTATCTGGCAATCTTACCTTATATAAAAGACAAAGGTGCTTCCTTTATAAATTTATTAATTTCTTCTGGTGTCAACGTTTTGGCCTTTTTCGCTTCATACCCTTCAGATTTTCTTTTTAGAAAAGAACGTAGTTTTCCATACTTTTCCAAATCTATGTCGTGTTTTATATTCAAAACTGCTTTTAGCATGGAATAAAATGACCATAATGAAAAAGATTTGTATCTGTCAGCTAAGTCAGCAATATAGGTTAATAATACATTTTTAGAAAGCGAGTTAGTTTTTTCTGAATGCGCCATGAAACTTTGGTACGCTTTAGTATAAAAACTTTTTGATTTCTGTGGTAGTAAATTGGATGTTGTTGCTTCTGCTTTTTCAGTTATTTCTGGTGGAGTACAGGGGATTGTATCTTCTGAATCACTTTCCATTCTTTCAACCACAAAACTAACACAATCAAACAATTCCACAAAACTCGTTTTTACTTTGATTGTTTACGGCGTCTGTTTATTATTTTTTTTTTCATAGTTACCGGTCTCTATTGCATTTTTAATGTGCACAAATCGACGACTCATGCATAATTTTCTGATTGGTACACGAGGGGATATAATGACTAGAATTCCCTCATCATAATTCCCTGTGGGATTAATTGATGGCATTATATACCAAAAATCATGAATTTAATGTTCATATTATTTGTTAGTCGTATATTTTATAATAAATCGAAAATGAACTTATATTTCCCTCTCATTTTCCAAAGTCCTTAACGACCTGGTGAAGTTTAGCTAATGCTACTCTACCTCTTCACCAGGACTTAACCAGGGCCATTCTCTATTTGTTATATTAAAATTTTCTTCATGATTGAAAAATTTAGTTAAATAAAGTTTAAAAAAAAAAAATGTAAAAAAAAAGGTAGTTTGCTTAAAGTCGATTTCATATTTTCTAATCTCTAGAATACTCTGCAAAATTTATCTAAAGTTTGATAGCCGTTTATGACTCCTAAGATAAGCGAAACTTTTTATAAAGAATAATTTTTTCTCGGCAAATCAAAAATAAGAAAGTTTACCCCATCCGAGGTCACACTGTTATGTTAGAATGCATGCATCTTTTCAATATATAAGAGCAAAGACAACAAAAAAAGTAATGTATTTTGATTTTGCAATAATAGCTACGCAAAAGCACAATTTCTACATGGGGTCCATTCGGACCCCAGAACAACTTTTTTAAGATTTAGATATCCGTCCTATGAAGGTTAAACACTAACGTTATACATACTTCTGAATAAAATTAGATCTTGCTCTATGATTCCTGGTATTAACAATTGTATAAATATATTCAACAACCATGAATAAATAAAAATGTAAATCATATGTAGAGTAAATAATCCGCGTATTTTCCAGGAGGGCGGAAAAGAGTAGGTGTTCGATTTCTCATTGGAGCGAGTATAAAAACGCATTGCCTTCATTGGCCAAAGCACTTTCCCATCTCCTTGAAAATTACCCCAGACGAGAATAATTACTAAGTATTATTTCATAAGAGTTCCTACTGTGCAATGTGTGGTTTCGTGTCAGAGACAAGAATTGAGTTTAAGAGACAGTGATTAATAAAAAGAAAGGTGGACGACACATATAGATTATGTCGTTATAGCGTTGTCTGTCACCGAATATTATTGTACTATATTTAAATAATTATGTTGAACATCGGAAGCATTTAGTAGGTAATAGGATGAAAATAGTACTACCACTATTAAAATTTGCCCATCTGGATTTGTATTCTCTAACAGTATACTACTTTAATTTTATATTTGTAATTTGTTTTAACCCACTTATATTCCTTCTATTTCAACTCTTCAAGCATCAGTGGAAGAATAGTTACCACATATTCTTCATGTGGAAAACTGAACTTCGCCATTTGTTTTCGTAAAGTTCTGAAAAGAAAAGAAAATATTATGTAACTATTGTATATTCCCTTACGAAAATAATAAAGACGTTTATTATTATCATTATTATTATTATTAGAAGTAAGGCCTCCTGGATGATTATCAACAGCGTGAAAGAAAAAAATGGTGACACTCAATTTTACTTAAATGAAAATAATAAAATTATTGCATACATCCTCTGAATTAAACAGATATTTTATAGAATCTATGTAGAAGCTCATCGAAAATTCTAATTTAAAAAATAATGTAAATAATTTGAAAGCAAATAATGTATCAATGTTTTTGAAATGTTTTTCGCAAAACGAAATCAAACAGAAATTCTTTCGATGATATTTCGTGTTTGTTGCTCAAACATGCTAAAGATTATTAGTCTATGTAATGAAGGCAGAAACAGCGTAATATTTCGTGCAAAGACGAGATTACATCTCCCCCTCCCCGTTTTCGAGGATGCTGATACGATGCAAGTGATGGGAGAAGTTTTTGACTGTCGAAACATCCTGAAACAGCCAAAAAACACCCTTTTTATGAATCTTTATGTTTTCAAATATAAACGGGTTTGCATGGGGAGTGATTTATCGACGGATTATACTTAAAATAACATGAAATCCAGACAGCAGGCCTAGGGGGTTGATTAAACCCTCCCGAAGGGTGGAAAATCCTTTTTTAAGAGATTTGGTTCAAACGCATATCCCCCCTTTTTGGTCGCTGATCACGGGAAAAATATTCATTTTTAGCTCCAACCCCTCCTCATCCCTCACCCCAGGATTTACAGGTTTTTCGACACATAATCGTTATTTCTGTGCATATCCCTTCATTTTTTACGGAAGAGAAGGTGGTAGCGACCTCGGGGGTAGCTTCAACCCTTCCAAGGGGTATAAAATTCATTAATTACACTTTGTATCGTCAATACGTCCTCTCTTTACAATTAATTATTTTTATTTATTTGCTTTTATCACGATAAAAATATTTACCTTCATCTCCTACTCTCCTCAACCTATAATGGACGGAAACTTACTTTCATCCAGCAGTTATCACTGGGGCGATGATTGTGTAGGTTGCTGAGAAGGGTATATTGATTTCTTCCTCGGGAAGTAATGAATAATAAATTTTGTCGTCAATGGTAATGTTAAAAAAAAATGAAGGGATATGCACAGGAATAACGATCATGTGTCGAAGAACCTGTAAATCCTGGATAGCATGGTTTCTGGTGAGTGAGAGGTGGTTTCTGTCAGTTTAAGGGATGAGAAGCTAAAAATTAATATTTCTTCCGCGATCAGCGACCCCGAAAACGGGGGATACGCGTTTGAACCGAATCATTTTAAAAAATGATTTTCTCGGAAAGGTTTAGTCAACCCCCTAAGCCCGCTGTCTGGCTTCCACTTATTCTATAACCCTCCTTCCATGTTATTTCAAGTATAACCCGTCGATAAATCACTTCCGCCCCGACCCGTTTATATATGAAAACTTAAAAGGATCCATAGGGGTGGTTTTGGGTTTTTCAGGGGGTTGCGGCGGTCAAAAACTTCTCCTACTACTTGCATCGTGTTCAACACCCTCGAGAGCGGGGGGGGGGGGGAAGGGGCAATCTCGTCTCTGCACGAAATATTTACAAAAAAAATCGTCTTATAATGCTTCATTATCATTACATAGACTATATATAGATGAATCGGACACATACTTAGTGAACAAATCCTTTCAAGAAGGTAAATTTACATATGAGTTGTAAACTATTATTATTACCATTCAAAGAAGATGGCATATCAAAATATAGACCAGTAGCTTTGCTCTCGGTCTTTTAAAAAATATTTAAAAAACTTTGTTTAAACATTAAATGCGTTCTAAGAACATAACAATATATTAACGAGTTCACATTTAGATTCCGTTATTTGTCATGTAAACCGATCAATCATATTTCAAACAGTTCAGTATCGCGAAGCGGTTCTAACATTGTAAATTCTAATGCCTACTTACGGTTTCCAGAAGTATTTGTCGCTGTATCATATGAAAGTGCATAAAACCTTGATAAAAACCTCTTTCTATAAATATAAATTTCATAAGCACCTACTAGTTGTCATAATAAGTCTCTTTCGGTCATGGTCAGCTTGTAAATGGAAGCACCTTGCACCACCTAAATGCCAGAGGGTCGCACCCGTACTTGGATGTCGAGTGACAACAATGGAAAAACGTTCACCACAGCAAATATCAGCGCCTGTTCAGACACATCTGGTTTTTATAACTGCCGGGGAAGAAAAAGATGTCTGCAACTAACATGCTGACCATTGTGATCCTTCTCCAAGTTTACATCCAAAATCGTCCGTTCCGTGGTTATATCTCTCACAACAGCATTGTGGTCATGGACTCTTGAACCTGGAATGTCTGCTTAACAGGTCTGCTCTGGATTTAGTCTGCAAGATCTTCAAAAGTTCGGATTCCCTCCTCTGCATGATTTGCGACCAAGAAACCGCAAGGATAGGATCGCTCTTATTTAAGGCAGCACAAGAAGGAGGAGGTGAGCATGGTCTCGACTTTGTATATTGGGTGAGTAAGCCCGAGCTCTGTCACCGAGCAGGAACCCGCTCAGCTAAAAGCCAATACATAAGCAACGGAGCAAAGCAAAGTCTTCATCACCGCATTTCAAGGTCGTTTGAATGATAAAGTAAGAATAGGAGGTGAAAAAAATTGGAAAAATTTATACGAATGCTCACCTGCCTACTTATTGTCTGTTTATCTGTCTGCCTTTATACCTGCACACCTGTTTGTAGTCTGTATTTATCGTCCGCCTGCATTTTCTTTCTGTCCATCTATCTGACATCCTGCCTCTCTACCTGCCTTTCTGTCGGTAATTCTGTCTATTTTCCTGTCTGACTAAATGTTTCTATCTGTCTGTTTTTCTGCCACTCTCCGTCTTTTGACTGGTAAAGTTCTCCTTCCACCTTTACATATAAAATTAGGTCTAGCAAAGCAGTTTGTCAAGGCAATGAGTCGAGTTGAAACTCCTGCTTTATGTATATTTTTCAAGCATTACCTCATCTTTCTGATGCAAAAATAAAATAGGGCGTCTTTACTGGATCAGAGATAAGAGAACTGCTAAAAACTGATGAGTTTGAGAGAAGAATGAATGACAAAGAGAAAGCAGCTTGACAAAGTTTCAGAGAGGTGACAAAAAAGTTCCTTGAAAAAATGGTCCAGAATTTCAAAGGAGTAGGGTGTCTTATGAATCTGAAACTTCATTTTCTTCATTCTCATCTTGGTTGGTTCCCAGAAAATCCGGGAGCTTTTAGTGGAGAACAAGGAGAAAGAATGCACCAGGACCTGAGTGTGATTGAACAAAGATATCAAGGTGTTTGGAGGAAGAATATGTTAGCAGACTATTGCTGGAATCTAAAGAGAGACACAAATAAAGCACAGGAATAAACAATAAAAGAAAAGCGATTCGAAGATCATTCCAGGAACAACGTAAGCGTTCTCGCCCGAATTTTGATTAATACATTTATGCTGAGAGAAGCGAATTGATTTGTTGAAGGCTTGCAAAAAGATAAGAAAACAAACTGACAAGGAGGCAGACAGACTCTCAATGGACATTTAGACGGAGGATGGCAGAAAAACAGACAGATAGAAACATTTAGTCAGACAGGAAGATAGACAGAATTACCGACAGAAAGGCAGGTAGAAAGGCAGCATGTCAGATAGATGGACAGAAAGAAAATGCAGGCGGACGATAAATACAGACTAACAAGCAAACAAACAGGTGTGCAGGTATAAAGGCAGACAGATAAACAGACAATAAGTAGGCAGATAAGCATTCGTATAAATGTTTTCCAATCTTTTTCACCTCCTATTCTTACTTTAACCTTCAAATTACCTTGAAACTGACGAGATAGAGCTTAACCGACTCCAGAAATCCCCTGGGTACTTAGGTAGAGTCCGGTGTATTTTTTCAAGCTAAATGTTGACCTGTGTAATGATTACACAGGTCTACAAAAAAAACGTCTTTTTCTAAGGTCCTGACCTAACTTTCCGAAGTATTTCGACGCGCTGAAACCAATTTTGGACAAAAAAAAGGGGATAAAAGAGGGTGGTAGAGGGAAACTGACACGATAGAAATTTCTTTTGTATCCAAAATTGGCTTCAGCGCGTCAAAATACTTGAGAGAAGTTAAATCGGAACCTTAGGACAAAACCTTTTTTTGTGTAAACCTGTGTTATTATTATATTATATAAATATTGTAAACGGGTGTTTTCAGCCCAATACGAGCTTTCTTCATAAAATTTACCTCTCTGAAATTTTGTTTATTTACAAGCAAGCATCTTTTATGCATTTTATACTACTCTTCGCAAATACGAAAACGAGGAGTGATTGCATTTGATCGGCATATGTCTACAACCGTAAATATTGCTCGTAAACATAAAATGTTCATATCATTGTGTTAGTGAACGAATTCTGAACAACTTTCAAAATGTCCGTCTGTTCGTCCGTATGTCCGGCACGATTTTGGAAGTACGATAACTTCTGAAAGAAAAGTCCTATGGTATTGAAATTCAGAAAGTAAGTTAGTGTTAGCTAGAGGAAGAACCCCATTGTTTTTTTAACAAAATCGATCAGGAAATAAAAAAGTTATTAATCACTTAAAATTTAAAAAACCGTTTTCTTCATTTTTTTGTTCTGAAATTAAATAGAAATCTTGCGAAAAGTTATTTCCTATCGTTATTTGATTATACATTTTACCAATACATATTTAATAATAATATAATATCTAACCGTTGAAATACGGTTTAAAAATAATATATATTACACACATTGACAAATTTCGTAATGATGGAGGTAGTGGCTAAAGTTTTGCCTTGAAATTTAAGGGTAATGGGTTCGAGACATAGACAGTTTAGATGTAGTTGCTGTTTTTATTTTTTTTTTTTTTGTATTTTTTTTTACTGACGAGGGTTTCATCAACTAATTTGGTATCACAAAATTTGAAATGTTCAAAAACTAACATTATTTACAAAAAAAACGTCCAAGAGTATTCTATAGAATGTGCAACAATTAAATAAAAATTCAACAAACCGCCGAAAAGCATAATCTTTACTGCAGTTTTTATTGTATTCTGGTATAAATATAAAGCATTATTATTATTATAGTCTTATGAATGCACTTATTACTGAATTTAATACCTGATAAAAGAATTGATTTTGCGAGAAAAATGTAAGATAGAATAGAGAAAACAACATAAAACAATGTATTTATTAATTTATACAAATGCAAGACAGGTCCTTGAATAGGCTTTTAATATAGTGACACGGTTAACATTTGATAATATCTAACATATCTATTGTGAATTTCATTCCAATACATAAACTTATCTGTTTATACGCTGGTGTGGACGTTGTGTAGGTGGGCGCAAAAGTTAACACGGGATGTTTTAAAGTGTTTTCCACATTTGTCCATATAAATGTCTATCATTAATAAGTGGCAATAACGTCATTTTGACCTTTTGTGTTTTTTTCTCACATATGTATAGGGATATAATCTGATTGCTTCATATTTGATTTGGCCGTAGACAATTGGCACAACATCGCGTTTTTTCTATGAAACGTAAGGAACGATTTTCTTCAAGTTTCGTATACAGTAAGAAATATCTTCGGATATGTAAATCATAAAAGTGAAGTTTTTCGAATTATGAGTATACCATAAATCTACTGGTGCCTAAAAAAATTCAAAAGATATGCTAAAATATCAACATTTTAAATATCTTAAGCATGGAAAATTGGAAGATTTCCATTCCACATTTAGTTGTATTAAAAATAGTTTTGCTTTCGCTGACATTATTCTTGTGGTCATAAGTATACGATTATTTGAGTTTGACTGGTGTTTAATCGTAAGTAGTATCACTATTGCTTAGAATTTTATCGGTAAAATTTTTTCGAGAGCGTTTTTGCTTTTGACACGCTCTTCTAGAAAAATAAAAAGAACACATCTCAAGGTAGGCCATAATACCATTGAATCCGCTACTTTTTTCTTTCCGACGATATAAAACATGTCATAAAAATTTTAACTGATAGTGACAAAATTTAAAATTTTATGAAAACCATAATATTTATATCGTAAAAATAAACTGTGCCAAAATATTAAAAATTCACTTTTTTAATTAATTACACAGCCACACAAAAAAAATAAAGTGTCTTGACCCCAGAGACTGACTAGGTAGACTTTATGTTTTTCGGGTCGCTAAACTCGAATCCGGGGTCCATTTGATTCCATGTCATCAGGTTTAAGGTCATTTGAAGGTCAAATTGAGATATGACCGTGAAAAATTCCGTAAAAAAATTATTTTTATGTTTTTGAGGCTGCTGAATCCGAATCCATGGTTTATTTGATCCCGTTATCAGGTTTAAGGTCATTTGAAGGTCAAATTGAGATATGACCATGAAGAATTCCGTAAAAAATTTGTTTATGTTTTTGAGGTTGCTGAATCCGAATCCGGGGTTTATTTGATCCCATGTCGTCAGGTTTAAGGTCATTTGAAGGTCAAATTGAGATATGACTGTGAAAAATTCCGTAAAAAATTTATGTTTATGTTTTTGAGGTTGCTGCATCCGAATCCGGGGTTTATTTGACACCATCATTTCAGAATTAAGGTCAAATGAAGGTCAAACACATGAAATTCAATAATACAATCTTTTTTGACCCCGGATTCTGAAAAAGCAGAAAATTTTACGTCCAAATACATCCTGAACGGTTTATGGAACCGATTTCTTGGGTCATTTGTTGGTTATCAAGCGGTCAAATGCTTATTTTCCATTTCTTAGCTGATATATCGATTGTAAATCGAAAACTTGCGTCTATGACTAGTGACCTTCAAGTTTTTGTGGTCGCTTATCACGATCCCGGTATCCATTTGATACCATGATGTATAAACTGAGGTCAAACGCTATAATTCGAATGATATAATTTTTTGGACCCTGAAAGATCATCTGCAGATCAAATACAGATTTCTTTTGAATCTTTCAACTAAATTGTGAAACCGTCAGCATTAGCGTTACCCGATGTACACCACGAGGAGGTTGCGTGAACGGATTTTGTACATCATAATGGGCTTACTCCGTTGCCCGCCGTTACCGCGAGGAGGTGCCCTGGATGCAGACACAAGTGCTATGCTGATTTGGGTGTAAAGGTTGTTCCATGCAAAGAAATTTCATGATAAGTTGTATAGCGAGAAAATGAGTTCCATAATTACAGTGGCATGGTTTGGAGTTGTGAAGCTCAACAACTTTAATTATAAAGCCCAGAATTTTTGCTATGAGAGACTAAGTAATAAAATTATGGGGTTACTCAGTTATGGGATTATTGAGCAATGTGGTCATTCGAGTAAACGGATTCATCAGCTTTCATCGTCTGTAATCCCCATTTTATAGCTACGGGATCAGGTTTTTAGAGCTATTAGGTAGGTTATTGAATTTTGAGGCTATTGAATTCAGCAGATTTGGATTTAGGTCTTTGGACTTAAAAATGTAGTTTAAAACATCTCAAAATAGTTTTATACCTCCTTATGAAACCCAAAGTTCGGTTCGGCTCAGATCAAGACGTATTTGGACGTAAGATTTTTTATTCTTTGAGAATACCGGGTTAAAAAATTTACATCATTCGAATTATGGCGTTTGACCTTCGATTGACCTTGGTTTATACGTCATGGTATTAAATGGATACCGGGATCGTGATAAGCGACCACAAAAACTTGAAGGTCACTAGTCATAGACGCAAGTTTTCGATTTACAATCGATATATCAGCTAAGAAATGGAAAATAAGCATTTGACCGCTTGATAACCAACAAATGACCTAAGAAATCGGTTCCATGAACCGTTCAGGATGCATTTGGACGTAAAATTTTCTGATTTTTCAGAATCCGGGGTCAAAAAAGATTATTATTGAATTTCATGTGTTTGACCTTCATTTGACCTTGATTCTGACATGATGGTATCAAATAAACCCCGGATTCGGATTCAGCAACCTCAAAAACATAAACATAATTTTTTTGCGAAATTTTTCACGGTCCTATCTCAATTTGACCTTCAAGTGACTTTAAACCTGATGACATGGGATCAAATGAACCCCGGATTCGGATTCAGCAACCTCACGGAATTTTTCGCGGTCATATCTCAATTTGATCTTCAAATGACCTTAAACCTGATGACATGGGATCAAATAAACCCCGGATTCGGATTCAGCGACCTCAAAAACATAGACATAAATTTTTTACGGAATTTTTCACGGTCATATCTCAATTTGACCTTCAAATGACTTTAAACCTGATGACATGGGATCAAATAAACCCCGGATTCGGATTCAGCAACCTCAAAAACATAAACATACATTTTTTACGGAATTGTTCATGGTCATATCTCAATTTGACCTTCAAATGACCTTAAACCTGATGACATGGGATCAAATGGATCCCGGATTCGGATTCAGCGACCCGAAAAACATAAAGTCTACCTAGTCAGTCTCTGAGGTCAAGACATTTTATTTTTTTTGTGTGGCTGTGTTATAAATAAGTAATTATTTATTACAATTTAAGATAATCAAACAAACATCTCATAACTAAAAATACAAGTACAAAACGAATATCAAAAAAAAAAAAACGAAAAACTATGTATAACAGTACTACCTATCTATACTACCATGCTGAAAAGAATATGTGTGTATTTGTTTCACGGACTACAATAAATGCACACATTGCATTTTGGGGCATTTCAAGGTAACTGTCTCGCATGCTTTTCTAATTCCGGTTTTGAGGTTCTTAATATTTTAGGGGCAGTTTAAAATACCTTATCTTTAATGTAACCACAGAAGAAAAAATTCAAGGAAGTAATATCTGGTGATCGAGGTGGCCGTAGAATGGGTCCATAGGTGCCTATCCAGCTATCTGGCTTAACTTGGTATAAGTAATTTGCACATATTACAGTAGTGTGAGGTGGAACCTCATCTTGTTAAAAATATGAATAAATTAATCTTTCTACCAACGTTAATTTATAAAGAAAATCTTGCAGGAAATTGAGGTATCTACGAGCGCCGAGCGGTTAATTTGCCATTATAAAAATAAGGTTAAATTACTTGAGTTCCTAAAAAAACCCATCAAGATATCGTAGAAAATTTTCCTGTAGCAATGTGTATTTTCTTGTGTCCACTTATAATGAATATTTCTAATGAAAAATCCATTATTAAAAAAAATTATTTCGTCTGACCGAAGACTTTTGATACATATCAGCGGGTCATTGATTCTCTTATTTAACAACTATTTACAAAGTCTTACTCTTCTCGGCTTACCTCCCTCACTTAAATGTTGAATTTTTTTAATTCTGTAGCATCGAAAACCACTTTCTTTTTCAGAATTTTTCTTGCATTGTCTTATTTTACGCGAGGGTTTCTCCGAATTTGTCTTAAAGAGGTTTCTTCATTTTGGTTAACATAATTCAATACTCTATTCACTTTTCTTACACTACCCGTAACATGCCTTCGCCTTACGACTTTTTTGGGAAATGAATCATGTGCTTTTAGATTTTTAACTAAGTTACTAAACATAGTTCGACAATAAATGGTAATCATATCGGATTTTTCAATATTTATGTAAGTATTCCATAATTACTGACAATTTCGTAAATATTGAAGTTTAAAGATTCAGTTTAAATGGTAAATATTTCAGGAATTATGGCACCTTGCATCAAAAATGCTAGCGAACAAATTTTATTAATTAAGCTTTCAAATATTTTTGTTTGTTTCTGTAGCATTGAAAACAAAGAAGTTATAACCGAAACAATGTGCATATTTTTTTAATAAAAACCTCCCCATTTTCTTACTGTAATCAGCCAGTAATTACAAAAATTGTCAAAACTGTTTTTACCTAGATGCATAAATTATTTTTTCCGTTTAAAACACTGGCTTTAACAAACATGTTCATGTGTCATATTGAAGCCATCATTTTTATTTACTTATTTTTTGTTTTGACTTCAGATCCGTAGACACCGATCCCCAAAAGTTTGTTCTTATAGTTGTTTTGCATCTTTCTTACCTCTATTATACTACTATACTACTACTACTACTACTACCCGTACCACTACTAAATATTGTACCAAATTCAAGGATATGTCTACAAAAATCTTGGAAATGTAGCAAATATTTTTTTCATTTTCTACTTTAAAGATTAATAAAGATTTTTGAAGCATTTTTAAACAAAGGAAATTGAGTTACATCATCATTCTTTGCTGTTCAGAATTCATAATTAAGTTTATTACATGCTTTCTTGTTACACCCAGCATACTTGTGTGGGCTTTCATAAACGCCGGTTCATCTTCTGTCGAACTTCACTGATTTAAGGATGGGATTTTACAGAGTGAAAGGGAAATATGCGTTTATTTTCGATGTATTATAAATACTTAAAAATCATAAATGATATGATCTTTAAAATAGTTTCGGATACTTTCCATTGCTCTAAGGAATACAACCATATATAGTTTTTATCACAAATTTTGTATATAGGTAAATGCCATGCTCTAACAATGAAATTAGGAACTATTTTCATTGACAAACTACAATATTCAAGTACAACAGAAACTTATAATAAAAAACCGCTGCCCAAGGAATCACTACTTCCACATCCAGATTTTCGATCCAACTCACTCACAACGAAAAAATTTTGTATGTGGAAATAATTGCTTATGGAACATTAATAATATAATATTTGAAATCCTCCACCCCAAAAACCTATAAAACGATACCCCACATCGGTAGTGAGGTGGGGGTGGTGATAAGGGGGTGGTAGTGGGGATGGATGAAGCAAAAAAATATTTTGAGGTTTCTGGTTCCTGTACACACACTAAATCACAATTTTTTTCATCCCCTTTAATAATGGGGTGGGGGTGGTAATGGGGGTGGCTAACGCCAAAAATTTTTTTGAGACCTTAGCTTCTCTTGTATATACTAAATACCAATTTTCTGGACTCTTACCTGCTTGATTTAGCTATTTACCCTTTACCCCAATTTACCTCCCAACCCTTTGACCGAACAAGATGAAAATATAATCTAGTTCCAGACATATGTGCACAAATTTCAAGTCAATATCTTAAACGGTTCCAGAGTAAACGTAAGCATAAAAAGTTACAGACAGACCGACAGACAGACATACAGCCAGATTTTTTTTCGCTCAAACTTAAAATCTCGACGTGTCATGACATTCTAAGCCCATTTGAACAATAAAAAATTTTTAAAATTTTTTGGTCGTTACTATACACTTCCACTGGATGTGGAAGTAAAATATGTATAAAATTGTATTCGTTAGAACAATACCAAGTATATAAAACAGTTTTAAAGACATACTATGTTTGGTTTTTTAAATATTTATAATAAATCGAAAATAAACGCATATTGCCCTCTCACTCTGCAAAATCCTATCCTTAAGAACATACAATAAACAATGTTCGGTTCATGATGAATCAAAAATATTCTCCGCAATTTCTGTAAACGGACGAAATTAAGTTATTTTCTCTTAATCCAAACTAAATCAGTCCCGTACAAGATTACGTTCACCTAGCAGCAGGAATTACCCTCCAGGATGGAGGAAACAACCAAGCCATTATATTTTCCGGTAACACGAACGCAGGCTTCTTTATCTGAGAAGTACCAGAGCCGACTCACTTCTTCGGACATGACTCTAGGACGTGAAAAACAAATGATCCGCCAGAGTTAATATGCGCATTGTAGCGGAAGTTTACGATTTATAGCTCGTGAAGCTGCGGGCCAAGTAAATAATTACTGCTGTGATTTAGTGCCTTTATCAGATGATGCTTCCTCTGTGTACACCACTGAAATGTTCAGAATGGACGCAATAGGCCGTGGATTGAAAAAACAGCCCTATTACCGGTTGAGGCCATGCTTCAACTAGATGTGAGGATGCTGGCCGGTTCGTTTGTTAATGTCCAGAGGATTTCATTAATTGATAACTAATTTTAATCAGTATTATATAACACTGACAAAAATTTTATATTTTAAGGATACATTATATATGAGCTTCTAACAGCGAGTACACACTGGGCGTTTTGGAGCGCGCTCTTTAGCAACACGCGTTTTAAGAACCAAGGTGGCCTGCGAAGGTGTACACATTCAAGCGCTTCTGGTCAAGCGCGCATCAGACGCGCGTTGTTAGATTATGGTTTGAACGCGCGTTATCCGCGCGTTTCCAGATGCATACGCCGCTATTGTATTGATCGCGCTCTTTCGAGTAAACGCACACCCTCTATTACAAAACGCTCATTGAACGCCTTGCTAAGCGCACTGTGTGTACGCTACCGACGCGTACCGAACTCCAACGCCAAGCTCCCAGTGTGTACTCGCTCAGAGGGTGTGCGTTCACTCGATACGAAAGCGCGCGATCAAATGTACAACACGATAGCGGCGTATGCATCTGGAAGCTCGCGGCTAACGCGCGTTCAAACCATAATCTGAGAATGCGCTTGTGACGCGCCCTTGACCAGAAGCGCGCGCTTGAATTTGTATACCCTCGCAGGCCACCTTGGTTCTTAAAACGCGCGTTGCTAAAGCGCGCGCTCCAAAACGCTCAGTGTGTATGTAGAAGAACGCACTACCGGGCGTCAAAATGACGCGACACCAATTTATTTCTCAGGGGGCGCCAGTCGTGTATTACCCCGTTCTTCTACCTCCCAGGCGGGTTCGAGATAAGATGCACTTCGATAGCCGAGTAATGGACCAAGGCTGCACTACCACAGATCGGAAATGACGCTCTCTCTCGACCTGAATTCCCTCATTAGGGGTTTAGGCACCTCTTAATTTCCTGAAATTTTGCATAAAAAAATCCCAACCGAAGAATTTCTCTGCGGAGGGATTAATTTTTGTACGTGGAAACCACGTTTTTGTCCGTTAATGACGGAATCTATTTCTCGAAAAACGCATAAAAAATCCCTCTCAAACCTCCATAAAGCAACCAGAAGGTCGAACGTTAATGTGAATTAACTCGACACATCCGGCTTTCTATACGAAAGTTCCAGGGATTATAGACCGTCAACAGGCCTCAAGATCAATTAAGAAACAATAGTTCAAAGAATCCGTTTATTTAACAAAATTGGTTTTACAAAATTCTCAAGATAAGAATCGTGCCTTCCCCAATCAAGGTAATGACTTTCAGACCATACAAGCGAGAGCGCTCACGCTAACGATCGATTAGGTAGAAAAGATTCATACATACCTTCTCAGAATCAAAATGCGAGCATTTTTAGAGTCGTCTCAGACTCTGGGTAAATGAATAATTATGGCTGACTAAAATAACTTAAAAAAGTTTTACTCAATAAATTTAGGTTCGCTAGAGACTACTTAGCTTTAAAGTTCTTGTATCGTGAAGAGCCACGTACTCGAACACATTCAGAGGACTTATTACTGCGTAAGTTGAATGGCGTTCGATCAGTCCACGACTTACTAGCCCTTATCACAGTCGTTCAATATTATCGATTTGCGACCCACCTTCGAGCGGCTTTTAGCCAAAATTGAATTTTTGGATTTTTATGCACAAGGCGTTTTCCTCTATAACTTTGTCATTTGAAAAGCATTGCTTTGTCTGGACCACTCAACGCGCTCGACCAAATTGCGAGCCGCTGAGTCAATCCAAACTCTTTCCATGCGAGAAACCGGCCTTGTACATGTGCATTGATTTTTATCAATTTTTGCTTATCGGCACTACGCCGGCTTTGTCAAAATCTTCTATTTTGCCTTTTGGATGCAGTGTATCGCTAAAATTTTATGCTCATACTTTAGAATTGGGCTTTCAATGACCGTACTTCAAAGGTCAATGTCTTTGGTGGAGGAATAATAAAAAATTAAAAATAATTCAAAGTATATTTTCGTGGTACTTTTTAAACTGACTTTGTGGCCAATTTCGGCGTACTTTTGAAAAATCAATTTTCAAGCCAAATTTCAAGGTACTTTTGAAAAACTAATCTGCGGGTGAAATTTTGGCGCACTTTTGAAAAATCGATTTTCAAGCCAAATTTCAAGGTACTTTTGAAAAGCTAATCTGCGGGTGAAATTTTGGCGTACTTTTGAAAAATCGATTTTCAAGCCAAATTTCAAGGTACTTTTGAAAAGCTAATCCGCGGGTGAAATTTTGGCGTACTTTTGAAAAATCGATCTTCAAGCCAAATTTCAACGCAGTTTTGAAAAATTAGTCTGCAAGTGAAATTTTGGCGTACTTTCGATAAATCGATTCCTGAGCCAAATTTTGACGCCCTTCCCAAAATATTATTTTTCGAAGTCCAATTTGTGGTACCTTTGAAAAAGTATATTATTCATAAATCTTTGTCATTGTATACTTCTGCTCTCATATTCTGAACCAAAAACATTTTCCTTAAGTGAAAATTCGGTGTTTCTTCGAATTTTCACCTGGTCATTTCCAACGTCTTATAGAACCCAAAACGGTCCTTATGGACTGATCTGCGCCTCTGCAGACTCCCAAAAATGTCTTCAAATGAAGTCGAATTTTGATTCTGTCTTCAACTTAGGACGATTTTGGAGAGTTCTACAACATGTACTCGCTGTAAGAGCGAGTACACACTGGGCGCTTGTCGTTGGCGTTCAATGAGCGTTTTGTAATAGAGGGTGTGCGTTCACTCGATACGAAAGCGCGCGATCAAATGTACAACAAAATAGCGGCGTATGCATCTGGAAGCGCGCGGCTAACGCGCGTTCAAACCATAATCTGAGAACGCGCGTCTGACGCACGCTTGACCAGAAGCGCGCGCTTGAATGTGTACACCTTCGCAGGCCTCCTTGGTTCTTAGAACGCGCATTGCTAAAGCGCGCGCTCCAAAACGCCCAGTGTGTACTCGCTGTAATTCACAACGTCTTGACAGACGTATTGTAATCCATGAAATATTCTAATTGGCCTCTGCTGTATGGTACGTCTTGCAGCACCACGTCATCTGTCGTGGATGTCTGTTAGGCGCACAGCCGCACAAAAACTCTTTCCCATATTTGCCATCTGGTTTCCTCTGAACTATCAACTATTCCATGTTGTCCTCCCTCTTGTTGACGTATCCAAAAAATGAGAATATTTGGATGAATACGATGCTGGATGGACGTATTTCTTGGAGAATCGAGGTATTGGTGTGATAGGTTATCCAGGGGGGGCGAGCGTAGAGGCGACTTCAATGTGAATATCAGTCGATATTCCATTGAAGCAACGTCGAGCGCGATTAGTACTTGGATGGGCTCCCATCTTGGGAAATACGGCGTTCTCGTCCCACCTTCTAAAGGCTTGTATATCAGTGTATACTCGGAAGTTACGTAATTTCAGACGAGGATTACGTAGTGGATATACCATCCTTCGGAGGGGATGTAAAGCAGGCGGTCCCTTGTTTATTAAATGTTAGGCAAGTAAAAGATCCCTACTCTTCTTAAGGGAAGAGATTCGGCAAAATTTCCAGGTTGGGGGTAGCTCGTCTCCTGGCGTCGGTGATAGGCCCTGGTAGCGGAAATAGGCCGACGTTAAACAGTTAAAAAAAAAAAAGGTTATCCAGGGAATTCGTAACAAACGTCAACAGACCCACATTTCGAAAACGTCAATAGGCCTTCTATATGAATAAGGTTGCATGTTTCAGATACGTAATGGAAGATATAAAAATTAAATGAGGGTAAATATATATTTTTGAAGAATTTCCACATGTGCGATGTCAGCCCCATTCCATTTCAGCATCATTTTACTCTAAAATTATAACAAAACATATAATAGCATATATATAGCCAGCCATCACATACGCGGCGCCGCACAGTGGTCGAAATACCTAATTTACGGGGACATTTGTCACAAAATGCAATTCCTTGAAATCAAAAAAACATCTGTTGTAGAACTATAGACAGACAATTAGAAGGGTATGCAACAGAAATGGGAATTCTTGGAAGTATAGGGCGGTACTGAAGCAGGTAAGCGAGCACAGGAAAGAATATGCTTAGTTACGTTTAGTCACCGCTATTAAACGGATGTGTAGAAGTTGTTTCCACAAGTACCCATAGTGTTTTATCGTGAAAATTTATATCTCGCCATGGCTGCTGGTCCTTCAAGTAAGTTTTGAAATAACTTTTAAGTCTATATAATGTTTGGCTGCTTATATTTTTGGTTTTTATAAATTAAATGAAAAAAATCATTTTCTTAACTGTTGTTTAAACTTTATTAGAGTAGAAAAAAAAAGATTTACATTTATTTGGCCTAAAAATAGCATAGTTTTATTAAACATTTATCTATCTATCAAATGATACTACTCGCAATGTGCGTGGATTCAGGGAAGTAATTTTTTTTAACCATTTGTTTCAGGTGTCAATCTGGGAGTGAAAAGAAATCAACTGTTTGATTTTCTTTCTGGGGAAGGCCTTCTTCCCCAGGCAAATACGATACCTGCGAAGCAGAAGATGGTTGATTTCATCAAGTATTCCAGAAGAAGATATTTTGGCCAAAATTAAAATATTTTCGTGCAATTTTACAATTCGATAGAAGGCAAGTGGAAGAAATAAGAAAAGCTTTTTGAAGAAAAATGAAGGTTGGCTGGGAGAAGAAATAAAATTAGGCACTCAGCAACATCTTGTTAGTGTTACACCCACTAGAGGTTTAGTTCGTCGAGCCAGAAAAGAATTCGAAAGCACGAGTACAAGAACAAAGAGAAGGCGAACGAAGAATCTGGTAGGGAGTCATTGTTCCGAAGAACTTCTATTTGCGACTCAAACAAGCTTCATTAAAAAAGGCCAGAGAAATGTTGCTCATGTAATGAAGAAAGCCACATTGACAAGTTCTCGCTCGTTAAGAGCAATGAAGAGAATAAATCCTTCAAAATTAAACTGGCGAGCATACACTCCGGAAGAGCTGTGGCATTTATTATTGATACTAAAATGACCAAATCACAGTACATAAAGATGAGAAAAGAGAGAAATTGCGACATCTATCCCGCATACGAAAAAGTATTATTAGCTAAAAAAAAGTGCTACCCCAAGGATATAAAAAATTACCTACTGAGAATTTGGGAGAAGTGAAATTACAAAGTCTTCTCGATCACGTCGTTCAGCGTCTGTCAATAGTTCAGAATGAGGTTATTACTCGCGTTATAAAAGATCAAGATATATCAGCATTAGAAATTTTATATAAATGGGGCTTTGTTGGGAGCTCTGGCCACTCGGTATACAAGCAAAAGTTTCTGGAGAGCTCAGATGCTAAAGATTCAGATATATCGTTGACGTCAATTGCACCATTACGAGTTATTACAAAAACTGAAGAAATAATTTGGATGAATCCTCGTGCCTCGTTAACACGATTTTGTATGCCAATAAAAATTCAATTTATAAAAGAGACGCAAGACGTTGTAATGCAGGAAAATGAATATATGGAAAGCCAAATCTTAACACTTACACCAACCTGCATAAAAATTGATGGGAAGGATATCAATATACATCATATCTTACTAAATACGATGCTGGCTGGGAAAATAGCCAATGCTCTAGCTGAGAATCCATCAACACAGAGCTGCTATATTTGTAAAGCAAAAAAAAAAAGCCCTTATGAAAATGCCTTGCAATACGAGTACGTTTCAATACAAATTATCTACACTACATGCACATATCCGATTTTATGAATGCATATTACACATTTCATATCGAAGAGATATGAAAACCTGGCAGGCTCGAGGCCTAGATAACAAATCTGCACTTGAAGAAAAGAAAAAACAGGTTATTACAAAATTTCGTCAAGAAACTGATCCGCTTGTGGATGTCGTTAAACAGGGCAGTGGAACTTGATGAAACCTTGATATCACGATTCTCAGTCATTTTACAAGCAATATCTTACGGGCGGTTACGAGCTACACACTGAGTCATTTCGAAAGTATGCTCACGACACAGCAGAATTATTTGTCAAATTATATCCATGGTATAAAATGCCAGCTAGTGTCCATAAAATATTTCATGGGGCTGACGTTATGGACACACTTCTGCTCCCAATAGGACAGCTGAGTGAAGAAGCTTTAGAAGCAAGGCACAAAGAATGCCGTTACTTTCGAGAACACAATACCCGAAAAATGAGCAGGAAAAAAAATATTGAAGACCTATTGCATGCGCTGCAGATATCATCAGATCCGCTTATTTCCAGTTTAAGACCTTTACCGAAAAGGAAAGTAAACTTATTACCCCAACAAGTAATTCACCTGCTTCAAATTCCCACCAAGAAGTTATCGCACGATCGCCAAGATTCAGATGAGTCATCAGTAAGTGAAGAGGAGTCTCTGGATTCTTCAGAAAGTGATTTAGATTCGTTTTAAAATACACGTGTAGAATTTTAAACAGTATTAATATTAAAATACGATTAAAAAAATCACGACCGTAGTATTTATTTGCATGTCTTCTATTATTCTGACAACAAAGAATTAATTTCAAGCCTCTTATAAATACCATCCTGGGCTTATAGATATTTTTACTATTTTTGACGTATTTACAGATTTACTATCACATTCACAAAATTTCACATTTCTGAAGCGAAATTAATTTTTTAACTCACTCAAAAACCACCCCTCTGATTAATAGAATTTTTTTACTATTTTTGTTAAATTTATAGGTATAATATTATTAAATTCACAAAATTTCACAATTTTTAAGCGAAATTTATATTTCAACCCTCTCAAAAACCACCCCCTTGATTCATAGATTTTTTTTACTATTTTTGTTGAATTCACAGGTATAATATTATTAAATTTACAAAATTTTAGAATTTTTAAGCGAAATTTATATTTCAACCCTCTCAAAAACCGCCCCCTTATTTCATACATTTTTTTTATTATTTTTGTTGAATTCACAGGTATAATATTATTTAATTTACAAAACTTTAGAATTTTTAAGCGAAATTTATATTTCAACCCTCTCAAAAACCACCCTCTTGATTCATAGATTTTTTTTGCTATTTTTGTTGAATTCACAGGCATGATATTATTAAGTTTACAAAATTTTAGAATTTTTAAGCGAAATTTATGTTTCAACCCTCTCAAAAACCACCCCCTTGGTACTTACATTTTTTTCACTATTTTTCCCTGTTTTCTTAAAACTATTTCGAGCTTTTTTACAAATTTCTACATTTTTGTCCTCCTAAAGATAGAAAATCGACCACTGTCCGCCGATGTGGTGCAGCATTCCAGCCGCGACAATGCGAAAACTTCGAATTCTCGAACACAAATTTATGCGCCTCATTTCTGATTCCGGCAGATACACCTCCCTCAAGATTTATACGCACGACGTCACGACACAGCCCCACTAGCGGACTACGTCCAAGAAATCTCCACCTTCAAACTGGGCGATAGTCCGCTAACCAGCAACATAACCCAAATCAGAATGCATTCCAGATCAAACATCCCCTACCATACCAGGCGTTGCCTATCTTCCGACAACCTCTCCCCTAGCCATACTTTCCTATACCACAACCTACTATTTTCCCACCTTTAATCTTTCCTCAACTTTGTCTTTCCAATAATTTCTATTATCTTTCTTTATGTTCTATTTTTGTTCTCGTTTTTGTTATTTTTTTCCTCTTTTTTTATCAAAATTCCTTTTTGGCCGATGACCTTTTTAAAAATTCAAACTTTTTAAACCCTATTATTTTTCCACCACATTTTGCTGGCAACAAGGAGACCGCCAGGTTGGCAGTTCTCGTACGGGTTTTTTCGTTTAGCTTTTCACCCGAGTCAACAACGCAAGTTTATTCAGTGCTACACCAGTGACTAGTTTTTAAGTTTTATATGAATTAGTTTTAGGTCCGTGTGGACAGCATTTTTTGATTTTATTGTTAACTTTTAAATTCGCCATAGGCGGATAGGAGTTTTAACATTGCTTTATTAATTATCGTTTAGCCGAACTGAACCTGCGCTACGCACCGTGTTTGTCTGGTTGGCTCAGGGCCAGGTTCGGGCGAGGCGCATTTTTTGTAAAATTCAAATTTAAATAAATGTTTCTTGCTTGCTTGCATGTATTTCGATACTCCAGTGAAGCAAAGTTCAGCGCGGTTGGTACTTGGATGGGTGAAATCCATCTTGGGAAACACAGCGATCTCGTCCCACCTTATAGCAACTTGTATATCAGCGTATACGCGGAAGCTATGTAATTCAAGACGAGGATTATGTAGTGGATATACCATCCCTCGGAGCAGGCGATTCCTTGTCTATTAAATGTTATGCAAGTAAAAGATCCCTACTCGGTTCGGCAAAATTATCAGGGGGGATTGCTCATCTACTAAAGTCAGTGATAGGCCCTGGTAGCGGAAATAGGCCGACGTTAAATAAATAAATTAAAAAAATCATATACAAAACATGACAATTTACCCGCCTCTGGTGATTACCCTGTTTGACGAATATGATTTTTAATTTCTCAGATCATACTAATGCTAGATGCACAATAATAAAACTTTATCTACTCTTATTAGGTTATATACTAATTAATGAACTGCTTTTGAACAATTAATAGAATCGATAAACAAATAGCGTGAGTTATTATAACTCACGCTAGGTACAGAGCCAATCACCTTTATCTTTATGCCTAGCCTGTCCAATCGACGTAACGCGCGACACACGAAGGTGGTAACCAGGGAGGTAGCCACAGATTTTTCGCGTTAATATCTATAAAGCTAGATTTGTTTCCCATGATAGCTTAGACAGTATCAATGATGAAAGTGCAAGTCTACCAAACTTTTAGTGTTGTAAAAATGAGTAAAAAATTAAATAACATGGTACAAAAAGAGATCGATTTTTTGAAATGTCACAAAATGCTACTTTTGATTCGTTCGTGCCGAGCCGAATTTTCAAATTTCGCCGTGCAATTTACGATCAGGTTTATCTGGAAGACTTCCTTCCTCTTTACGTCGCGACATCGTACAGCCGTCCCAATGGCGTTTTTCGAAAAATATGAACGTGTCAAGATTGCATGCTTTTGCAATTTTTTCGGCTCCAAAATGTAAGCTGTTTTCTGTTATTTTTCGCAGACATCTCCGAAACGGTGGGAGTTAGCTCGGAATAAAAACATGGTCAAACTAGCATTTTCCACTACGGATCTTTTGCTACCATCAGAATTTTGATTTTTTTTTTTTTTTTTTTCGTTTCGGAGATAACTACTGAAATGTTGGCCATGTAAGGCAAAAAACCGCAAATTTTGAGCTTCTACAGTTGGCAACTTTTTAATCTTGGCTCCTATGCCAAAATACTACTCTAGTTAATTTAAATGGAATTAAATTTGCTAAAACTTTTTTTTTATATTTTTTGAATTACGACAAAAATGAAGGAATTAGAGAGGGCGGGATGTGGGACTTTTTTTTTTTTTCGGTAAAGTTTCTCCATTTTGTCACCGTAATTAATCGGTAATTAACTGAAATCGATATCATCATATACGATGTTCACTTAACATCATGTACTACTTTGACACTCCGTTAATCTTGGCCCTTCGAAAGAAAGGTTTCTGAGAAAAATTATTTTTTTAAGATTTACAGACACTCTATAGGAAAACGTGTAATTTCCTACATTTCCTCGAATATCTCGATAATTATCGTTTTTTCGAAAAATTTGTAGATAGCTTATGTAAAGAGAATTGTTTGAGCTTTCTGATGCTTTTTCTATTTTTTCTCTAACATAAAAAACAAGTCTTTTGACCGAATATGCGCTCCGGGCTATTGCAGTTCGCGGAGAAGTTTTGCATTTTCCGCCGCGAAATATTAATCTACAAAGCTGATTTTTTTATCTACAAGCAGTTTATGCTTATTTCGATTAAAAATCACATTTTACCTCCATTTAAAGGTGGCTAAATCTTTGAAGACAACAAATATAAAAGGGTGTACAAAAATAAAATTTTACAGTTAATTTTATTAATAAACAAACTGAGTAATTTAAACAAAATTTTCTCAATTTAATATTTATTGTCATAATCGTAGATAAAGTATAGTATTCAACTTGCGGTAATGGTAATAACTCACTTGATGAATTACAACACGAGGCGAAACTTCATCTGCGTGAGTTATTACCTACATTACCGCTCGTTGAATAATATACTATTATACATTTGTAAAGAGAAATTGGAAGACTTATAAAACAAGGTATCATTTGACCCCGTCTCTCATTAAAATTTTTAAACGGTTATACATCCCCATCGAATACAAAATCGACGTGTTGTAGCGTTTTTTTTAAACTTCACAAAATAGGAAAAAAAAAAAGGGGGCGGGGGATTTTAAATGATCCACCCTGTATACACTCGCAGACATTTTTTATTCCATATATGACAGCGTATTGTAAACAATTTTTTTTTCTGATTTCTGAGAAAAGTATCTGGTTAAAATATTTCTACAATTAATTATTTTTTATTTATTTGCTTTTATCATGAGTAGAGAATATTATTTAGGTATTATGCAAATCACAACTTACACACTTTTTATTTATTATAAAAAAACCTACTTTCTGTATATTGTTGTCCAAATCTGGGCACGCTAATATGCTAGTCAGGTAAATACTTTAAAACACTCATTATTGGAGAATCAATCAAAACAACTACTCTTCTAGCTAATACTGACGAAGTATTGAATTACATGATAGGATTTTTAGCATTTTAAAGAACAAAAATATATTGAAAATACTTAAATCATTTATTCAAATTTAATCATTCACACTTTTTTATTTAATATGAAATTATCTACTTTCTGTATATTGGTGCCTTAATCGGGTCACGCTAATATACTACTTAGGAAAACACTTTAAAACACTCATTATTGGAAGACCAATCAAAACAACTACTCTTCTAGCTAATACTGACGAAGTATTGAATTACATGATAGGATTCCTGGCATTTTAAGGCAAGA
Source organism: Rutpela maculata (assembly GCA_936432065.2). Taxonomy (NCBI): domain Eukaryota; kingdom Metazoa; phylum Arthropoda; class Insecta; order Coleoptera; family Cerambycidae; genus Rutpela; species Rutpela maculata. Next base: position 24,636,089 of record OW386290.2, read on the forward strand.
AAATATATTGAAAATAGTTAAATTATTTACTAAAATTCATAATACCTAAATAATATTCTCTAATCATGATAAAAGCAAATAAATAAAAAATAATTAATTGTAAAAATAAATCAAGAATAGGCTTGTAAATAATGAATGAATGTTTCTATACTCTACTGATGAGAACTAACGAGTTCGAAAAAACTTGTACAACTTTTCTAGAGTTGAAATACAATGTATGGTTCAATAATTGTTGTGAATGACTGAATTTCAATAAATAATTTAACTATTTTTAATATATTTTTTTGCCTTAAAATGCCAGGAATTCTATCATGTAATTCAATACTTCGTCAGTATTAGCTAGAAGAGTAGTTGTTTTGATTGGTCTTCCAATAATGAGTGTTTTAAAGTGTATTTCCTAAGTAGTATATTAGCGTGACCCGATTAAGGCACCAATATACAGAAAGTAGATAATTTCATATTAAATAAAAAAGTGTGAATGATTAAATTTGAATAAATGATTTAAGTATTTTCAATATATTTTTGTTCTTTAAAATGCTAATAATCCTATCATGTAATTCAATACTTCGTCAGTATTAGCTAGAAGAGTAGCTGTTTTGATTGATTCTCCAGTAATGAGTGTTTTAAAGTATTTACCTGACTAGTATATTAGCGTGCCCAGATTAGGGCAACAATATACAGAAAGTAGGTATTTTTATAATAAATAAAAAGTGTGTAAGTTGTGATTTGCATAATACCTAAATAATATTCTCTAATCATGATGAAAGCAAATAAATAAAAAATAATTAATTGTAAAAATAAATCAAGAATAGGCTTGTAAATAATGAATGAATGTTTCTATACTCTACTGATGAGAACTAACGAGTTCGAAAAAAACTTGTACAACTTTTCTAGAATTGAAATAGAATGTATGGTTCAATAATTATTGTGAATGACTGAATTTCAATAAATAATTTAACTATTTTCAATATATTTTTTTGCCTTAAAATGCCAGGAATCCTATCATGTAATTCAATACTTCGTCAGTATTAGCTAGAAGAGTAGTTGTTTCGATTGGTCTTCCAATAATGAGTGTTTTAAAGTGTTTTCCTAAGTAGTATATTAGCGTGACCCGATTAAGGTACCAATATACAGAAAGTAGATAATTTCATATTAAATAAAAAAGTGTGAATGATTAAATTTGAATAAATGATTTAAGTATTTTCAATATATTTTTGTTCTTGCTAAAAATGCTAAAAATCCTATCATGTAATTCAATACTTCGTCAGTATTAGCTAGAAGAGTAGTTGTTTTGATTGATTCTCCAATAATGAGTGTTTTAAAGTATTTACCTGACTAGTATATTAGCGTGCCCAGATTAGGGCAACAATATACAGAAAGTAGGTATTTTTATAATAAATAAAAAGTGTGTAAGTTGTGATTTGCATAATACCTAAATAATATTCTCTAAAATATTTCTATTTGATCGAATAAAATAGGAATAATAAGCTATTTTATCTTAATATAGGGACATATAACAGTCAACTGAGTAACCTAAAAGTTACCCAAAAATGGATAACTTAAAGTAATACTCTGGAAAAATCGAAGATATTCAACAGAACAGCTTTTTCTAGACAATAATATATAAACCGACTATATATATTTAATGTAGTAAAATATATCTACAAAAATAGGGAGTTAAGAGTACCAACAAACCATATATACAATACAACTCAAATTGAACGTAATGCTCTGATTGTCTCTCGACCAAACTCCAGCTTATACAAGAAATTTATTAGCTTCACAGGTCCAAAAATTTATAATATTATTTCTGAAAACTTAAAGACAATATACAGTTATAACCTATTGTTTTAAAAGTTGTCAACATTTATTATAAATAACTTAAATCTATTTGAACAAATATTCTCATAATTGGGAATAACCTTCCATGTTTTTAGTTCACTTAAATTCATTCATTCATTCATTTTAGGGTAATTTTAGATTAGTGTTAGAAAAATTGTTAGTCTATAAAATTTATTGTTATTATTATTATTATTTATAACAACTAATTGTTTCTTTTCTTTTTTGCAGACTAAGAAAGACCGGAGGCAAATAGGAAATTAGTTCAATTGGTAATCTCAATAATAATCAAGATCGAAGATAAGATATAGAGGTAACTACATGTTATAAATATCATTTTTAAGCATATAAATTAGTTATTTAATAAGTTTATAAATCATGACTACCTCTGCACAAATCGATTACAACCCAATAAATTGACTAGACCGGATGTTTACGTTTTTTGCACAAACAAAAATAATTCCACTATTATTTCTACACTGTTTTTATCTGACTTTTAAATCATTTAATGTCCTTGATACATATACGAGACATCATAAGACGTATTGCTGCACGTCGGTAAATTTAAAATACCTATTTGAAAATCAAGCAATATTAATTCCGATAGGGAATTTTAATGTTCCTAAAGGTCGTTTCGAGTACATCCATGTGGACTTTGTAGGACTATTACCTCCTTCAGAGGGTTATTCTTATATTCTCACTGTTGTTGAGCGTTTTACGCGTTGGCCTGAAGCCAACGCGTAAAACGCCCATTTCAGATTGCACTGCCGAGACGGTGGCCAAAGTGTTGTTTCAAAATTACATATGTCGCTTTGGCGTTCTAAATTGTTTCGCGAAGTTTTTAGGATTTCATCGTATTCGCACGACCGCTTATCATCCAGAGAGCAATGGAATTGTGGAACGTTCCCATCGCTCATTAAAGACTACTTTATTAGCTAGAGCAAATTCAATTAATTGGGTTTCGGAACTACCTATTGTTTTGTTAGGTTTGAGAGTTATGCCCAAAGTTGACTTACATTGTTCATCTGCGGAACTGGTGTTTGGTCAAGCATTACGTCTCCCTGGAGAATTTTTTATTAAGCCGCACGTTCGTACGGAAGTTCTTTATTTTATTAATAAATTACATGACGCTTTTGACAAATTAGATTTTACAAATCCCAATCCTAATCATTTTTCTCAGAAATCATTCGTAACCCCTGATGTTAATACTTGCAAGTTTGTATTTCTTCGTAATGCACGTATTAAACCTGTTTTCACGCCTTTATTTGAAGGTCCTTACGAAGTGATTTCACATACGGCTAAAGTTATCACCATCCGTAAGCAGGGAAAGGAAATGACTGTCAGTATTGACAGGATTAAGCCAGCTTATTTATTAGCTGATCGTCCTGCTCCATTGGTGGCTAAAAGAGATGTGTTAACTTAAAACATTTAGTAAGGCTTGACAACACCAAGCCAAGTAATATTAAGGCGCGTTTACGCGCAAGAATTTCAATGTTAAGACCATTCTTAACAGTTTTAACGTTAGCTTAACTGTTCGCGTAAATGTGGTGATTGTTTTACATAAAACTAGATATCGATGATTAAAATAAAATCCGTGACTTATGTTACATAATGAACATTTACAATTATATATGTATATATATGGTATAAGTTTTTAATGTAAATTTTATCCCTGAAGTTTTAACAGCATTAAACCACATTGAAATATTATTTGCAAAAAAGTTTAACAGTACTTCACTAAAAAACAATAGAATTGGTTCCATAGATTTGACGTTCATTTCGAGTACCAAGTTGGCATCCTCGGGAGACATCAACTAAGAAATTAATATTATGTATTCTTACCTTTGCATTAGCTGAACTGTAACTCATAACTAGTAGAGGATATACCATGTGGTGCTAAAATAAAAAATAATAATGATTACGGAAACTAATACGAATTTTTATCTTCCCAAGCTGAGTGTGTACTCTATCCCGCTCAGCGCGTCAGTGCTCAATTTCGCTAGTACAAGTCATTTCTAATTAGTTTTTTCTGCAAGGAGGAGGAGGAGAAACTACATTTCGCAATCATTAACGGATCTATTTGTTTTTTTATTTATAACTATATACACTAGTGGTAGCTAGAAATCTTGGGTCGATCCCTATAATAAGATAAAGTGAAATATAAATAACAAAACAATGTACGTGAAGGAAAGGGATATGTTAACATTGGTGCCAGAGGAACTTCAGAATCTTAAGAGTTCCGCCCTCTATCCCCTCTTATTGTCCCTCCTACGGCTTAAGACGTTTATGATGAAAACAGAAGTTTCCGAAAAATTGATTAGTACATTTCAAGATCAGGTGGGGTGTACCACTCTTGTCAAGGATGATGTTACGCGAATTGGAGTTTGCTGAAGAGTAGTTATTTGATGCATTTTTTAATGCTCAAATAAATAAACATACTATTTTATTTTTGCATATTTTTAGCCGTATGGCGTGAAAATTAAACTAGTATTCCGTACATAAATAACATAAATATAATAATAAACAATATGAAAATTCTTTAAATAAATCCAGATCACAGTCATGTCTAGCCGAATCCACTGCAGTGACGGAATGAAGTGGGGTAAATAAGAAAATAATAAATCAGATGAAATCTGATTATTGATTAATACGGCTTTATTTGTAACTGGTTTCTTGCTAAAGTAACTTAATTAAGAGTGGTTTATAGAAACATGATTTGTTAAATTTATTTAGATTTAAACTGCGTATTTTGGCGTAAATTAATTTACGTTACCCCTATCTCCTTCAATGTCAAATATCTGCATTCTCTGCCGGCAACAGGTCAGAAGCCATTCCCATAGTCTGTATGTGTGCGCCTCCCGCTCGGCTGTCTAAATTGAACAGGCAGGTTAATATGGGCGTGCCGTTTTTTCTTTATCCATAGTTCATCCATGTCGCCAAAACATATTCTTTGTCTAATTATGAAGAAATGACAGAAACAGAATGAGTTGACGCAAATGTATCACAAAGAAAATTCAGTATAAGAGGAAGGATTATTTAGACTACTAAAAGTAGCTAAAGAGAAAAGTGGCAACAGGGTAGGTTAAGTCTGTTTCTTTTCAGCATATTATTTGTCCATTTCTCTTCTCTTCTACCTTACATTAGCATCAACTCAATATTTTACAATGCCACTACTGTATGTAATGTTGCCATTACTGACTTAATTGAAGAATTGGAAGTGTCACATTACACGCTCTACTTGCCGCCCTCATTTCCTTTCCGTATTTCCCACCCTCATTTCCAACCCCCTAAAATATGATAACTGTAAAATTTTACTTTTACTACTAAAAGCTGCATATTTTTTAAAATAAAAAAAAAACTATTTTTTGTGAATTTTATATTTAATAGCAAATAAGGAAACAACAATAACAAGGAACTGAAATACGAAAAATTGCTTATCAAAATTAATTGTTAAATTAGATTTATAGTAGGCCTCTATGGATATTATTAGGCCAGCGCCGGCGTCCCCAATGGTGATTTCTTTGGTTGATAAGGTAATTTGTTGTTACTAAAAAAATTATTATGAGCAAAAATGAAGCCTATAAAATAACAAATCGATTGGTTTTCTTTTTATTTCTATGCATGGTAATACGAACCGAGTTATGGCTCGATGAAGGTGAACGTTAAATAACGGAAAAACGGAGAATTTTGGAGGAAAACATATAACACATTTCTAAAAGTACTTGAAAACACCTTTAAAAAAACTTTGGTAGAAGTCGTTAGCATAAAAACTAACGGAGTTATGATGAAAATAAAATAGTTGTCTCTCTTTTTCGGAGAAAAAATCAGCAATGAAACCAATAGCTTCACCGCAAGAATTGAAGTAGAACGTAATCCATTTACAATTTACTTTATTTAAGTACTAACAATATGTTCTAGAAGTTTGACCGGTTTAGGATGCCTATATTTGAAAAAAGTTTGATTCTAATTTGAAATGATTTTTGAAATTTCTTAAAAAATTTTAATTTTTTCACAATAATTCAAAGACTAAAGAAGATACGTGAAAAATGCTAGAGTACAAATTTTAGAAGCCAGTAGGTACTGCACAATATTACTGTACGGAGCTGCTAAAGAGATACAGTTGAAAAAATTGATCCGTGTCGAAGACTTATCAGCGTTTCTCCAGCAGATGCGCTATGATTGATTTCTCAGTGATAACTTCCTTAATTTTTAAGCTTTTCAATCGCTCCAAAAATCATTTTACAGGGAACTTTAAGGGCTACAAGGCATGTAAAGTTGAATTTCCTTGAACCTTTCGTTTTTGAGATTTTTTTAGTTTAAAAGGCTCGGAGAAGGTGGTCCTCTCACTCAAATTCAAACTTACAACGGTGATATCTCAATTAATTTTCATCCTATTGAAATAGTATTGTAAAAAGTAAAATTGTAAAAAGTATTGACTCACTGAAAAAACTTCATACAACATTTTTTGCTTAGAATGTAATCTCTATCGATGTCTGCGGTTATTCGAATGTAATAATTTCCACCTCCGAGAAGGAGTGGCATCCACCCCCAGGGTATTTGCGCCACTTGGGATGTTTGTGATTTGAACAGTATTAAAAAACACACATTTAAAAAGAAAAATGATCAAAATCGAAGCTGTTGATGAGAATTAAGAAGTGAAAACCCTCATTGACTCGACTTTACATATACAGTGAAGACGCATCTATGCTCGCCCCACAACTGAAGTTGTTATTTATTATTTTGACGGTCAAGTCAGCTCTGAAATGTATTTATTTAAACATGGAAACTCAGGACACTCATAGAAAAAGTATGCAATACATTATATTAAGAAAATCTCTTTTCACGCTCGTATGACTTATGACAGTAGTTCACGGCTCAAACTGCCACACTCGTATGAAAAACCGCTGCCCAAGGAATCACTACTTCCACATCCAGATTCTCTATCCAAGTCACTCACAACGAAAAACTTTGTATGTGAAAATAATTGTTTATGGAACTTTAATAATATAATATTTGAAATCCTGTACCCCAAAAACCCATAAAACGATACCCCACATCGGTAGTGGGGTGGGGGTGGTGATAGGGGGGTGGTAGTGGGGGGGTGGATGAAGTAAAAAAATATTTTGAGGTTTTTGGTTCCTGTACATGCACTAAATCACATTTTTTTTCATCCCCTTTAATAAGGAGGTGGGGGTGGTAGTGGGGGTGGCTAATGCCAAAAATTTTTTTGAGACCTCAGCTTCTCTTGTAGATACTAAATACCAATTTCATGGACTCTTACCTGCTTGATTTACCCATTTACCCCAAATTTACCCCCCAACCCTTCGACGGAACAAGATGAAAATATAATCTAGTTCTAGGTCTCGTTAAAGTACATATGTGTACCAAATTTCAAGTCAATATCTCAAACGGTTCCAGAGTAAACGTGCGTACAAAAAAAAAGTTACAGACAGACAGACCGACAGACAGACCGACAGACAGACCGACAGACAGACCGACAGGCAGACCGACAGACAGACCGACAGACAGACCGACAGACAGACCGACAGACAGAAATTTTTTTTTCGCTCAAACTTAAAATCTCGACGTTTCATGATATTTTAAGCCTATTTGGACAATAAAAATTTTTTAAAATTTTTTTGTCGTTACTATACTTCCACTGGACGTGGAAGTAAAATGATATATTCAACACTCTTTGTACAATATCCAGTTTCTGCTGCTACTATGAAAACTATTTAAAAACACACTGCTAACTACACTCGAAAATTATCGATTTCACATAGCGTGTGATGTGTTTCACGTTAATTTTCAAGTTTATTCTAAAATGTATTTATTCAAGTATGGAGGCTGTGAACATTCTTAGAAAAAATACAGTGTGCAACACGTATGAACATCACTTTTCATATTTGTGTGACTCATGACACTCGACTACGGCTGGCTGGTAATATTTGTGTGAAAAGTGCAATTTTCAATACTTGTTGCAAAATATATATTATTTTGCTTAACAAGAGGTAGACTAAACACTGTTGTAGTTACGAAAGTTATTCCCCAATACTCTATATAATATTGCATAAGTAGATGATTTTCTTAACTTTGGATTCATATATTATAATATGTATTAACATATTTTTTTCTCTAAATTTTATAACAAATAGTATTTTTGTTAATATAATAACTACTGTTGGGTAATAGGTATTACACTCGCTTGAAAAGCTATCAATGAATGGTTAAAAGAGAGTATTAATTGCTTCATTTGTTTAAAACAAAGTAGTCCTGAGCCTAGTTTACTATTTTCATGATCTAGAAAGTTTAAAGACTTACTTGAACTTAATCTCCTAGTATATTTAAATTCAAGAAAATATACGACCAAAATCCATATTTATATTCGCCCCTCTGACATGCTCATACATGGTATAAATATAAATTATTCTATTGAACTATTGCAAGTAAAGTAAAAATAAAGTATCCTTAAACGGACTCGTTAAAAATTCCCCCGGACATGTAGCTAAGTGATTTATAAACGTGGCTATATATAAATTGATGCCATATTTGTAATCAGTCAATTTAGCATACTTCGTCTCCATGTTCGATTTACCACAAATGGACGGTGATTTAGATTGATAATGCTGCTATTACCATGTACACTTTTCAGAGAAGAGATGCATTACATTCGATATGTACTTATTTCAGAAAGTACTAAAAATAGTGAGTTGGGTGGATACTTTGCCAATGCTATCCGATATGTCATCCGTGACAATGTAAGCGGAGTATTTATCGTACTTAAACATCGGCGTATATTTCACTTATTGGATACTTTATGCAATACTATTTTAACCTTCCCACTCATAAAAACGGGGAGGTTACTGCATCTGTAGAACTTTTCTAAAATTGAAATATAATGAAAGGTTAAGTAATTGTTTAAATGACTGAACTTCAATAAATGATTTAAAAATTTTCAATATATTTTTTTTGATTTAAAATGCTAGGAATCCTATTATGAAATTCAATACCTCGTCAGTATTAACTAGAAGAGTAGTTGTTTTGATTGGTTCTCCAATAATGCGTTTACCTAACTGATATATTATCACGATCAGATTGAGGCACCATTATATAGAAATTAGGTAATTTCATACTGGATAAAAAAGTGAGTAAGTTGTGATTTGCTTAATTGTTAAAATTACTACATCTAGTTCAAAACAAATAATTGGGGATAAGACCAGATCTCTCACGTTGAGGTCCCAGGAACACGAAAAATAGGTTTTTAAAAAATGTCTGTGTGCATGTGGTGTGGATACGATACAGGTCAACAAAAAAAAAGTTCTGTTCCAAGGACTAAACCTATCATGTCTTAAGTATTTTTGTGTGCTGAATCCGAATTTACAATTTAAAAAATTTTCTACAGCATAGATTTCGAGTAAATCCCGGTTTTTCTTGGCAAAATACAGTTTTTTGAGAATTTTTGACATCTACTTGAAATTTACGCGGTAGAACATTTTTTTGTTGACCTGTGCACAGGTCTACAAAAAAAATTTCTGCCTTAAGTATTTTTAATAATAATAATAATACTTTATTAATAGCATAAGCTATATTTATACATTTTACGTTATTGTATATCAACGAAATTAATTATATCAATGAAATTAGAAATTAATCATGACTATAACTTAAATATTAAATAGTGACATTCGATAAAACATATTTATAACAAACATTTTTAAATAACATGAGGCTTTCACAGTTTCTTACAGAAATTGGTAGTTCATTATATTGTTTAAGTCCATTGTGGAATAGGTTAACCTGGTTATATCATGTATGTACTGTTGGAATATTTAAATTTTCTCTTGATCTTGTGATGTTCCTCACGAAGGTACAGTATTCTGATAAATGTTTTGGCACTAATTTATGTAATATTTTTAAATAAAAGTCATTGTATTTAAAGTTATGATTTGTTTCACTCCCAGTAACTTCGTAGCATCAAGCATTAATTTTATATTTGTTACAGTTTATAATGATTCGTAATGCTTGGTTTTGTTTCTTCTGTAGCATATTTATTTCAGCATTACTAAGTAGAAAAAGTATTGTTGAGCAGAAGTTGAAATGAGGTAAAATAATTGTTTTATATATGGTTATTTTCGTCCATGTACTGAGATCTTTTCCAATACGTCCCAACAAATTAACTTTTTTAGTTATTTTTTTGGTAATATTATGAGCATGTCCGGAGAAAGTTAAATGATCATCAATAGTTACACCTAAATACTTGAATTCATTAACTTGCTCAATATTTGTTCCATTTATGGTTACCTCTTGGTTATTTACTGTGTTTACTCGGCTGCATTTACTTTTAATTACCATAAACTTAGTTTTGTCTGTATTTAAGCTAAGGCTATTCATGTCCAACCATTTTTCTATTTCTCTGAGCTCACTATTTATTATGTTTATAGTCGAGTCTACATTATCACCAACTAAATATATCAATGTGTCATCGGCAAATAGTTGTATGTTGCACTTTTTAACGTATTTCATAATATCATTTATGTACACAATAAACAGATTAGGCCCTATAACGGTTCCTTGCGGTACACCGAATATTGTCTCTTTTGGTAAGGATGTATCATTTTTATATTTAGTGTTTGTGTTCTATTTTCTAAATAACTGGTCATCCATTTCACAATGTTATGTCCAAATCCGTAATTTTTTAACTTCAATAGTAATAATTGTTTATCTATTGTCTCAAAAGCTCTGCGGAAATCTAAAAAAATTACCACAATTATCTGTTTCTCATTTAAGGCGTTTTCCCAACTTGATAATGTTCTTTGTAAAGCAGTGTCGCACGAATTTAGTTTTCGAAATCCAGCTTGATATTTCGATAGTAGGTTGTTGGTTTCTATATATTCTACTATTTGCTCATTAGCTGCTAATTCCTGTAATTTTTCATAAACTGGTACCATATTTATGGGTTTATGTTCCTCACATCGAATTGTTTTATTTTTCTTTTCAATAGGTATTACTGTTGATTTCTTCCAAGTGTCTGGGAATATTCCTGTTTCTAAACTGGTGTTTATAACTTGTAAAAACTGATGCCTATTGCTTCAAATGATAATTTCAAAATGTGTACATTTATGCCGTCTATACCACTGGGTTTATTTTTCATTTGATTTATAATGTTTTTTAAATTTTTGATTTCCAGTACTTTGAAATTTTCCATTTTACAAGTGGTCTTCTCCCCGTTGTGCAATATTGTATCATAATGCTTATTTGGATTTAAATGCACCGTAATTTGTTCTATACTTTCCAGAAAGAACCTATTCAATTTCTCAGCGATTACTTTATTATCTGTAGTTAGTTCGTTGTTAAAAATTATTCCATTTTTGTAATCATTTCTTTTTTCATTTAAAAGTAGTTTTAGTGTCTTCCACATTTCATTTGAGTTTCCTTTAACTTCATCAATTTTTCTCTGATAATATATTTGTTTTTGTTGTCTAATGAGTGTCACTACCATGTTTCTTTTTACTTTAAATTCATTCCAGTGTTGCTCGTTACCTGTTCTTATAGCTGTTTTATACAAATGATCTCTTTCTTTGATTTTTTGACCTATCTCATTCGTCCACCACTTTTTATTCCCCTCTTTATTTGTAATCTGTAATTTTGTGTGGAATTAGTTTTTTCTATTTCACACGAATTAGACAATTCGACAACCTGCCAAATTATGTTGTTGTGGACAAACACGGGGCTTATTGTAATTAACTCGCGCAAACGTAACCAAGGCAATCGAAACGTTTAATGAATGAAAAGTATATTGCCAAAATAATTTGACAGGTTGTCGAATTGTCTAATTCGTGTGAAATAGAAAAAATAATTTTTGCTATTAGCTACCACTACCGAGAATTTTCGCAGAGAGAAAAATTGGGCGTCTCGTCAAAACGAAGCTACTCACGAAAATTCAGTCTGTTACAAATCATTTAAAAAAAAGGGCGATGTACTGTGGACTAATATGTTTTAGTGTACAGAATTTGAAATATACTTATGTCTATAGAAATTTAAAAAAGAACTAATTTTTATGTTCTAATTTGAGTGGCTCTCTTGGGTGCGTTTCGTGGATAAATCAATTTTATTTAAGGAATATCTGGTTAAGTGATTGACATACTATTAAAAACACCCTGTATATATATTTCAAGATTTTTAAATAAATTATGCTAAACAAAAAAGTTGTTCAGTTAAACAAATATCCGGCAAAGACAACGCCCAAGACCATTTATCGCAAATTTTCTCATTAGTACACTACATACTCTATCTTATTTTTGCCGCATTAGTTTATAAACTGCAGGCATGCAGTTTAAATGTTCATATAAGTGGGATAACCTGTATAAATAATTATTTTAAAAAGTCCATTGGTGGTCAGTTTACATCGTCATAGCTCAGAGGAGATCTTCAGCCGCGGACAGACTGATGGTCTTCCCTCACGAAGTCATAAATCCATAATGTTGTTCCGGAATGTGTTGCCTCGTTCTGCTTCATTTTGTTACGGTTTGCATTCGAAATAAATACATAAATTACTGTGGAAATGTCGTCTTCTAACTTGAATAATACGAGGTTACAAGTGCCTTTAAATTGTGAAAGATACGTATACAGGGTGTCCCTAAATATAGGAAATTTGTGGAAAAAATGTCGTAAAAAGCGAATTTTATTAGAATTGTACCATACCCGATTAACTTATCATATTTAATGATAAGAAAACACTTTTACATTTATTGTAATATGCAGCTATAACCAAAAATCTTGATGTTTGAAGTTTGATGACCGATGGATTGGTCGGTATGGTCCAAATCCATGGCCTCCGAGGTCCCCCGATTTAACAAATATGGATTTTTATTTGTGGGGTTGATCGAAACAAATTGTATACAATAGGCCTTTAGATAATAACACTAATCTGTAGAAAAATCGCATTAAGGAAGCTGCTCAGTCAATATCCTTACAAGAGATTATAGTGGAAGACCAGACCCTCTGAATTCGACACCCTCTATACAACTCGCGAACACTCACCTAAAAAATAGGTAATCTGATATAAAATAACCTGCTAAACTTGATTTTTGAATTCGCCCATTGATTTGAGATTGCCAAAATGACCAAATTGGCAATTTTCTAAAAAAAATAAAAATTATGTGTTATTTTTTGTTTTTCATATAACACGTCATATATTTTTTATTTTACTTCAGAATTTTTTAATTTTTTGTACATAATAATCTCTAACTATTCTTAAGGCTGATAACCGTGCCTGGGGGCTCTTGTCAACAGACTCGAAGTCTAGGAAGACCATGTTTGGATGGGGAGCCCTGAGGCACACAAAAAAAGGAGTACTACAATAGACCTTATAGGTCGCAGTGGGGGAAGGCCAATCGCCCGCTCCTTCAGAGTAATCTAAAAAAAAAAAAAACTATTCTTTGATATGTTGAAAGTAAAAAACTTTACCTAAAAAATAATTAGTTGGCAAAAAAAAATAACAACTTTTCTTTGACGCAAAATCTTTAAAATTTACAGAGTAAAATGTCCGATAGAGGTATCTTTTTTATTTTTAAAGTTAGGTGCCTACTATAACCGAAGAAAATGTTCCGAATGAACTAAATAAAATCTTTCATAAGAAGTTTTTTTTGAAATTTTGCTCCCTTTTCGAAATATTCATTGATTGTTTCAGCGTCCGAACGAATGCGCGCTACTATGAATCGGCCGCAATCGCATCTAGAGCTAAATGCAGACACGTGCCGGGTGATTATTATTTTCCAGTGTCCATTTATGTTAAGTTGAAAGTGCTTTTTGTCTCAGTCCTTATATTTAGTGCGTTATAAACACATAGTTTGGCATAATAAATTATAATTACTCGGATAGGAAATCAAAGGAAACAAGCTAAAAACGCACTCTTCGCCTGTTCACTGGATTTTTATATAATTGTTATACATTCAATGGGATACTTTTCGCAGTTTTTTGTAAATAATGTTACTTTTAGACGTTTTTAATTTTATAGTACGATCTTAGTTAGTAAAAGACTTGGTAAAAAAACTACACCAAACCCCATTTGGGTTTCAAACCCGGGACCCTTGGATTCCGAGTCAAAAGAACTACACCACCACCTTACAAGTAAAAGAATGTAAATTTTTACATTATAAGGCACGAGCTAAAATCATATTTTCACCGTTGTATATTACATTATGAAATTTATATTTGTAAAATATATAAATATTTAGATATTAAAATGAAATATCATTTCACCAGATTTCTATTCAATTACAAAAATATAAAAATTAAAAAAAAAATTTTTCAAATTTAAATTATTAATAACATTTTTATTTACCGATCGATTTTGTTCAAATAGAGTTCTTCCTCTAGCTAACACTAATTTACTCTCCAAATTTCAGTACAATCGGAATTTTCTTTCTTGAGTTATCGTGCTTACAAGAAACGTGACGGACGGACAGACAGACGGACGGACAGACTGACGGACGGACAGACAGACGGACAGACGGACATTTTGAAAGTTGTTCAGAATTCGTTCACTAACACAATGGTATGAAAATTTTTTGTCTGCGACCGATATTTACGGTTTTAGAAATGTACCGATCAAATGCAAAATCCGATGACATTTCTGTGGCTCTAAAACAATATTTAGAACAGAAAAATTTATTTTTATCACTAAATCCAGTTTACCATGCACAATGTAGAAGATCGTATACCCGAACTGCTTATAAAAAAAAAATCAGAAATTGTAAATCCTAGTACAGAGAATACAAGTAAAAAGGGCATTTCTGCAATGTGCTATTTACAAGAGAGCCTACCAAATTAGGCCCAGAATTCCAAATATTTTAGATTTTGGATGGTATCTAAAGGAAGAAATCTTATTTCCAAAGATGATTTCAAAAATCCCAAAACCCAATTGTATTGAGTTAACTTCATTTTGTAAATGTAAATTATATAACTGTACTACAAGCTGCAAGTGTAGCAAAGCAAACGTGCAATGTAACATAAGTTGTTTATGCGAAGGAAAATGTAATCTTTAGTACCCACTTGCTGTCATAATTAATGAAAACATATTTTTTAATGTGTATGTTTCGAGATTATCTACAAAATTTTATAACATTTAATTGCAAATAGAAACTAAAAAATCCGTAGACTCACTTGATCGCTTAAACGACATCACAGATGGGCGACGTTAACAGAAGTTATGCTTTAAATTAATGCGGACGAGTTGCGCGGCCGCATTCAACAGCGTCACCTTGCATGAGCCGAATTTCAAAAAAAATCTCTTTATAAAAAAGTTTGTTTAAAGTATATGGAACATTTTTCTCGTTTATGCTATAACTCTCTCTTTAAAAATAAAAAAGTTACCTCGATCGGGTATTTTTCAATGCAAATTTTAAAAAACCGCGACAATAGAGGGTAATTATATTTTTTTAGGCACTATATTATTAGTTACACTATATTCTTTGCCGTCAGCCTGTCCAAGAATATTGGAGGGATAATGTGTAAAATATTGGTCTAAATCGGAATTAAAATAAAAAAGATATGATGTGTTATGTGCAAAACAAAAATTAACACATAATTTTAAAATTATTCAAAAAATTTGCGTATTGACCGATTTGGCAATCTCAAATTAACGGGCGAACTCAAAAATCAAATCTAGGTCATTTTACATAATATCATCTGTTTTTTAGGTGGGTGTTCGCGAGTTGTATAGACTACTTTTAAAATGCTTCCTACAGATTGGCTGCTCTCCGACTATTAGAAACAGTTACACAGAGCTTTACACTTGCCAAAAAAAAAAAGCATGGAGTACGGTGGAGACGTGTTTGAATAATATATATATATATTTTTTAATTCATTTTCGTTTTCCTAATAATTTTTTTCAATGCTGTAAAAAATAAAATTAATTTAATATAATTATGAGTATAATTAGCTGTCTTATTTAATAATTTTTGTAAGAAGAAAATGATTCTTATTTTACTGTAAGTTTTACCGCTTGATACCACTTGATACTTTTGAAATTTTTTTAAAAGTCGAATTAGGCAGATTTATCCACAAATTGGAATTCTGACATAAATTAACTTTTCTTACTGACTGTGTTTCATATCGTTAAAATTGAACGTAGTTTACTTTTACATAATTTTCGGATTTTTTTAATTTTCTGAACAGCCTGTGCATGTAGACAGATATGATCGAAAAAGAGATATCAGGTTATCAGTAAGTCCGATATTAAAAAGTTTATTTTGTGGTCGAGTATTTGTGAAAACTACTTCACAACATAAGCCCCTCTTTTTTCTTTCCACGGACGCGGTAGGTTTAAATTTATTATTTGCAATTTTAATTGCATATAGCTTATCGGAATAAAAATTAATACAATTAAAACTCAGCACGACAAACGGTAATTTCACAACTGTTTTATGATTGGTTTATGAGTAATATAATTAACTAATAACTGCAGCTGAAACAAATAATAAAGTAGAGTGAAAATGTTAAAGGTATACGCAGGGCCGTATTATCCAATAGGCAAACTAGGCAATTATCTAAGGCCAAAGCGCGAGGAGGTGTACAGTGGACTAAATATGCCCTTTTTGGATAAAAATCTGCCGACAGTAGATATATCAGTCGATTTAAATAAAAAAAGTGGCTTTGGGTTAACCTAACCTAAAAATCGCAGATACCGATGGGCTATGTTTACCGTTTACCATTTATCTGCTGGAAAATAAAATTTACAAGGAAATTATTTATTTTTTGTTATTTGATAATTTTATTTTGATAGAATTATAGAATTTACTACTTACTGCGTATTATAGCCAGAGTCTATAACTATTAATAATAGAAACGGAAAGACGTATGTAGTAGAATCAAAAGCTGTGATTAAATGAGTTTTATCAATGAAGTAAAGATTAGTGATGGGCGATATTTTACTGCCGATGATTAAATCACCGTGATCAGAAAATCACCGATAGCAATAGTGACGAAGGAAACAAAGTCACGGCGATTAGTGATTTTAATAGCTCAAGATATATACTCTTCTAGTCTTCTATACACTGGCATATGATAGAAATAGCAACTACGGAAATGGTGATTATGGATCGGACGTAATCGTAACATTTCGTAGATATGATAATTCAACTCAAGTTCTAATACTTTTGACTCATAAGCTTAAAATATTTTATTTATTCATATGTTTAGTATTTATTTTTGATTATACAAGTTGATGCTATAAATAGTAAAATGTATTCACGTTTATTTCTGTTTCCTATTATTTATGTAGAGTAGCGATATATGCCAAATCACGGCAAACTTATATCAAGCTCGCAGATTGCGTTCACTTTCAGTCTAAACCGCGATCGTAGTCATCACTGTTTAAAACGCAGTGCAGATATGTAATGTAAGCAGGTCACGGCAAACAACAGTTTACAGATTTTTGGGCTAAACCGCGATCGCAGTCACTGTTTAAAATCACCGTGATTCAAAAATAGCAGTCACTGATCACGGAGTGAAAAATCGCGATATCGCTCATCACTAGTAAAGATGGACTTATGAATTTGGTAGTATTATCTATAATGGTAAAATGACAAATGCTCTTGATTTTAATTTTATTATAGAGTTCCCAAGAAGTCTCGCAAAAATATATGTTTTATTTTTCAACCTATTATTATTATATTTAATGTTTACGTTTAGTTCGTAGAAAAACATACTGCAATTTTTTTATAAAACATTTTTTATTTGTCTTTTAAACTTACATAGGTAAGTAAATATTATTTACTTATTATTAATATTTCAAATAACAATAGTAATATAGTGGTAAACACTAAATACTGCAAAAGCCCTCTTGTTTCCTCTAGCGTTCTAGCCTAAACGCAGTTAATAATTAGCAGTAAAAGAGACTGCTTTACTTTAACAAGCCCACGCTAGTTTCTTAGGTCACATTAGATTAGATATGAATTAGCGACATGTATAACAGCTCCCTCTACTGGAGGCTCGAGTATGTAACACTACACTTTCATAAGTTTTAAATATGTGTGTCTGTGTTTTAAATATACATTCTTCGTATGAAACCTATTAGTATACATAAGTTTTTGTAGTATTTGAAATACAAAGTTTTTTTATAAGTTCTAAATGTGGTCTGATGTGCGGCTATTTGAAATGTGTTTTTAATGTAAATTCCTTGCCTGAGGTCTATCAGCATTTGCATATATTAATAGGAAATACCTACGAAGTTTTTATAAGATTTGCTGCGTACAATGGGTTTCTAATGTAAATTACCTATATGGAGTCTATCAGTAGTTATATGTATTAGTATACTTAAGTTTTTATAGTATTTGAAATACAAAGTTTTTCTGAATGTGGTTTGATGTGGCTTTTCTGCGTACAATGGGTTTTTAATGTAAATTCCCTATATGGAGTCTATCAGTAGTTATACGTTTTCACGGTAATTGAAATTTGAAGTGTTATAGATTTTTATATGGATTTGAAAAGTATTTTTAATGAAAATTCTCCATTCGAAGCCTATCAGTATTTGTAAGTTCTTATATGGTGTTTGAAATACGAAGATTTTATAGGTTCAGATGTGTCTAAGTTTTTGAAGTAGTTGAAATATGTTTTGAATGTAAATTCCTTGCCCGAAGTCTATCAACACTTGCACGTTTTAATACTAAACACGAAGTTTTTATAAAATTCTATGAGGATATGCAAATAGGGTTTTAAAGTAAATTCCCTGAATGAAGGCTATCAGTATATTTATAAGTATTTATGGTAATTAAATTGCGAAGTTTTACAGGTTTTTATATGAATTTGAAAGATATTAATGTAAACTCTCAGTACGAGGCCTATAAGTATTTATAAGTTTTTATGGCGAAAATTTTATAGATTCTGTGAGTTTTTAATTTATATTCCTCGCTTGAGGTCTATTATAAAACTTTTATGCTTTTATGGGAATAAGAGGGTTTTCTAAAATACAATGTGTATATACTTGCAATGGATTTTAATCTTACAATGGATTTGAATGTAAATTATATGAAATCTATTGTATTAGTAAGTTTAGTTTAGTAAGTATTGTAACTTTTTTAGGTTGACTACTATTTAAATCCCATGAAAACTTTTCAAATTAATAGATGTAAATAATACTTTTCAATGGGTGCACTGAGAAATCCTTATTAAATTCTTATATAAAACTAAACTAATAATAACCCTTCAAATCTTATATATACTAATTATTTATTATTAAATGTTATAAAATTTATACCTGGTTTCCTGATGAATACTAATATTGGAACCCCATGAACATTCATCAAATTAATAGTTGTAAATCATTATTAATACCTTTTAATAGATGTCCTTATAAATCCTTATTAAATTCTTATATAAACTAAACTGATATGGACCCATGAAGTCTTATAAAAATAAGTACAAATATATGCTTATAAAAATGTATAAAATGCCTACTAGGGACTCCTTGGTATATCTTTTCAATTTCATTATTCTTCAGATTCCAAAAAAACTCACAAAAGTATTCAATAATACCTTATTCATACTTTTTAACATGCATCCTTACACGTTTCCATTAAATTCTTATACCGTGCGTGTAGCCGCATGCTAGGCATAGGGAATAAGAATTACAACATCGCGTGTGCCAGCTGGCTGAAATGAAATAACTGAGAGCTGGGATGCTCCGCCCGGCGGACAAATTTGCGACTGTGTTGTCAAATCTCTCGCGCTACGAGAATGTACATGCCTAATGGGAAATTACACGCACGGTATAAACTAAACTGATATACCCATGAAGTCTTATAAAAATAAGTACAATATAATGTAAATTCCTTAGTATATCTTTTCAATTTCATTACTCTTCAGATCCCATAAAAAGCCACAAAAATATTCGATGTAATACCTTATTAACACTTTTTAATACGTATCTTTATAAATCCTCATTAAATTATTATATAAACTAAACTGATAACAACCCCTCAGATCTTACAAAAACCATATACTAATTGTTTCTTATAAAAGATTACAGAACTCGTATTTGATTTTACTGATGAAACCTTTTCAGTTTCAACACTATTCAGATCCCATGAGAACTTATCAAATTAAAAGTTGTAATGCTATATAAAAACTGTTTTTATTATAAACACTTATGGAAAAATACCAATAACAACATGGGTATTCCAACTCAATTAAGACTCCTTTAGATACTAATTCATCCCAATATAATTTCTATATGGCAAAATTAATGTACTGTATAAAACCTTATAAACCAGATAGGCTCTTATGATTACCCATAAAAAATTTATAATTATCTATAAGTTTGAAATAGGATTTTTTGACAGGGATAGTTTGTAGCAATACATTCATGTTACTGTAATTTTCCTTCATGTGGACAGCATGGGCGATTGGAATTGATGGCAATTTATTCCCATTGTGGAGTAACACAGCTTTTAGACTAAGTTTCGAGGCATCAATAAAAAGTCTCTAGTCACTAGGATCATGAGGAATGTGTAAAGCAATGTCCTTGCAGGCAACCAAGTCATTTTCCATTTTGAAAAAAGATCTTTTTCAGAATCAAGGCTGTATTCTTGAGGTGGATTAGGAATAGGTATGGAGAACCGGGCGAATGGCAGATGGTAAATTGGGGTATTGTATTACCATCCTCTTTTTTTGTTAATACCCTGTCTAATAGGAGGTTATCACGCAAAAATAACAATCGGTAACATGATCTGTAGGTTCTAGCCAGATCATGGGCACAGCAAAAGCCATTGAACGTCCTCTTCCACTTAGCCAACTGCAAAGATTGTTCGCACAATTGCTGCAACATATATGAGGTGCCCATTTTTTGTCTTCATCTCCAGTTGCACAACCAAAATACAACTGGTACGCCTTCTTAATTTTGGGAGTAAAATTACGTTTTTGATGGGCAAAAGTCACTTCACCACAAATATAACAAAAGTTGTTAGGTGTATTTACACAATCTCGTGGCATATTTTCAAAATAGCACTATTTACTTTCGAAAATGCTTATCATGCAGAAGGTACAAATACGACTACCTAAGAATGAATATTAGTTTTAGTGACAAATAAAGAGGTAGTTAGTTAGTATGTCTATTTTTCGTAGAATTCTAATTCTACCTGTTATTTGTGATAGGACCGCCCATAAACTAGGGTTTATAAGAGGGCCTTGTCGGCATGCTTTGAACTCATTCTTAAAAGTGAACTGGTCCGCTGGAATCCCAATTATCTTCAAAGCGTACCGGCAATGTCGGGTCCCAGCAGCTGGATCGTCTGTAGACCCCTATACGTGCGTTACACTTTATTACCTGTATTGGGAAAACCAGACCCAACTTGAACTTTTGATTTTTATATTGTTATTTTAGCATGACGGAGTTACTAAGAATTTGCTACTTTTACTTCCAATACATGTAGGCTGTAGAATAGTATTAATTCTGATGGAGTACAGGGGGATAGTATCTTCTAAATCACTTTCCATTCGTTCAACCACAAAACTAACACAATCAAACACAATTCCACAAAATCCATTTTTACTTTGATTGTTTACGGCTCTATGGTATTTTTAATGTGAGCAGATCTAGTGTTTCTTGCATAATTTTCTGATAATGACCAGAATTCCCTCATCACAATTCCCTGTGGGATTAATTGATGGCATTATATACCAAAATTCATCCATTTAATGTTCATATTATTTGTTAGTCGTATCTAAAAACTTATAATTACTATTGTATGTAAAGCTGTCGCTAACAATATCATTAACATTTCATAAATTGCGAATGTGTGCGCATACAATCCTTTTTGGGGATTGGACGCAATTTTAAGTAAAATACATTTAAATTGAATGTACAATAATGTACATCATGTCGTAAAGCTATTAGTAAATGTTTCTGAATCTTGGATTTGAAGATAACAGCTCTAATTTTTAATTTGAAGTCATTTGACCTCGAAAATTTCAAAATTTTCGCCTACTAAACAACAAATTCAATCCATGTCTTTGAAAAGGCCAATTTAATTAATGTTCAAAACTCATCTCCCACACTATTCCCGGGTCAATAAATTTACTGAATTACAGACGTTTATTCCTTCGAAAATATTCTCGCTGCAATTTCTCAAGGCTAAACCGCGGATTGTGATTTCACAACAATAAATAAATAGGCAGATTAGTGTTGCCCGTACCGTTAATTTCGATGGTAGTGGAAGACTGTGAACTACCGGATTACGTAAATTATGTAACGTTTAGAAATTACAGATTAGTCATGGTGGAGCGAACTCTTTCCATGGTAAATAATGACCATTTAGCTATGAAGATGTCTGGAACATGAAAAAGTAAAACCAGAAATAATATATTAAGTCGAATGCAAGACTAATTATCGTATTTCTATGATTCTCTTAAGAGAAAAAGAGATACCTTATTGTCAAAAGAAATAATACTTATTGACAGAATTTAAATATAACACAAAACAATTGTTTAGTCAGTTTAACAGATAATGTAAAAAAAACACGAAAATTACACCACATACGGCAAAAGTTGTATATTTAGAAACTCTATTAGCTCAGAAGACAGAGAACATTTTATAGTAAAACCTACAAAAACTTGCAAAATTAATAATCTTTTTTATGAGTTCGTGAAAGTGAATAGAATAATATCCTGAAAAGTTTACATTCCGCTCGGATGCAGAACATAAAAAAAGTGAAAAAAAAATTGTTTTCATCCATTTTTTCAAAATTTTGAAATTAAGTCAGGGTAGGAAAAAATAAAAAATACGTGTTTCTGAACGAAAAATGTTCTAATAAAATTTATCACTAAAGCCACGGTGTTCCTGAAAAAAAATAGTGAAGTCACATTGCGCGACCAAGCGCACGGTTAAATGCGTACTATGGAACCTCTGAAAATTCTTAGCTGTTCTAACGAGTAAAATAAAGTTTTTTTCTCTTTCTGATTAAACATTTTTCTTAGTGAATAAGACGACAAATGTGAGTATGAGGGAAAATATATAATTATGAACGCATACACAGACACCACACATAACCGCAGGATCGAAGCAGATTTGCAGCGCCGTAACTCGCATGAACTTTTAGCTGCATTTACTGTATTGTATTTATTACAGGAACACCTATCCACATTTCAACTATATCCAATGGATTCCTTATACATTCGTTAATGTATTGGAAATGTTCCAGAATTTATATTCAAAACTATAGAGTTATAAGGATAAGATCGTGAAATTCTTTATTTTTGATCATGATGGGATTGATCATATTTTCGAAAAAATGCATACGTGTAAACGAATTTGTGTTTGAACATTCGAAAAGTATACTTTTTTTAATCCACGTTACTAGAACTTAATAAACCATAATAATTATGAAGTGTACATTATTTTTAACAGTTCTCAATGAAGAAAGAATTTTTTTTGAAGGGCTTTTATTTTTTTCTATATTTTTTTATTATGACGATTGAGTTCGGGCGTGATAATATACAGAGTGTCCCAGGATAGATGTAACAAGAGGTGTAATGGGCAAAAAATTTTGGAATTTTGGAATGGTATTTGGGGATTGAGTCCTGCTTGTTGTAAAACTAAAGTATACCAAAAATGACTTGATTTGGTGTTCTACAGGGCGTTTTATAAGCAAAGTTGTAAAAATCACCACTAATGAAGTACTTTTATTTTTCAAAATATGAAAAAATTCCACTAAGAAAAGTTATTTAGAATGCAATTTTATACCTCTATACCTAAGTTCAGGAATATAAAATTATTTTTTTGAAACTTCCCATTTTTTCAATAAATTAGTATTTTATTTTGAACCATTCAATTAAAACTGCATAGAAATTATTTTTTGTGAATTAATATTTAAAGTTATGTAGAAGCTAAAAGTAGGCTATGAGAAAAGCAGTGGATTCACATTTATCATTTATTATTGACATATCTGTCAAACGTAGTCAATATTATCCTTAATTTCTGTTTCAAATTAACGAACCAAGCATAAAAAATTAAGTGAAAATGGTACTCACAGTGCATGAAAAAATTTATATTGTGCAATGCTACGGAATTGGCGGTGAAAACTCGCTAAGAGAAGTGGTAAGCCAATTTAATTTGAAAAACACTCCTTTGTCACGTACTCAGGCTATGAGAATAATTAAAAAGTTTCTGGCTACTGGTAGTGTTCTTAACACGAAAAGAAAAATAAAAGCATATGATGAAGAAAATGTTGGGGCTATTATAGCTCATGCCTTTGTTATAGAAGATCCTAGGATGCCACTAAGAGAGAGATCAGCTCTTATTAATATTAGCAAGTCTGAACTCCAAAGAATTTACAAGGCAAAGAAAATTAGGGCATATAAAGCAAATTATAAACATACGCTTGAAGAGGGAGATGACGGCCGTAGGTTAGATTTTTGTTTGACCATTGGAGAAAAAATCATGGAAGAGAGATTTTTTCATAATTTCATAATTTTCTCAGATGAATCCACATTCACAACCAATGGTGTTGTTTTATCTCAGAATTGTCGGTTTTAGGCTTCTGAAAATCCAAATTTTAGAATTCATTGTAGAAGACAGTATTATTAAAAAGTGAATGTGTGGTGTGTCGTTTATTATCACGTTGGAGTTATTGGACATTATTTCATTGAGGGAAGGTTAAACCAGCAACATCTTATTTACAGCTTCTTGAAAGATTTTCTGAAGAACATTTAAATATTTTAAGAGATATGCCTTTAGTTCATTTTCAACATGATGGTTGCCCTGGCCACTCCACAGAAATGGTTAATCAGTGGTTGAATTTAAATTTTGGAGAAAATTGGATTGCCAGGAATTGACCAATCAAGTGGCCGGCGAGATCCCTAGATCTATCAATATTGGATTTCTTTTTATGGGGTCACCTCAAGCAGTTAGTTTACGCTGAACCATTTCCTAACGATGTAGAAGTATTGAAGCAGAGAATTACAAATGCCGTAAACTCCATACAGTTAGATCGGATTCGAAACAGTTTTAAGGACTTCAGGCGAAGGATCGAAATGTGTGTGGATGCGGGTGGTAGCTACGTTGAATAATAAAAAAATTGTAAACATTGTTTTGTATTGGTCAATAATTAATTTGTTTGTGAATCTGTTATGTTTTTGACATTTATTACTTGTTATAATTTTTAAACCTCATTAATCTTCTGTTAGTAATTGTTTCTTGTTTTACAATTAGTTCGATTAACATTATACCTTCTCACATCTCGTATATTCAATTTTTTATTTACCAATAGCCTACTTCTTAAGATGATTAACATTTGGTCCTACACAAGTTTAAATATGAATTCAGTTCTTAATTCGCAAAAAATGGTAAATTTCAAAAAAATAATTTTATATTCCTGAAATTTGGTATAGAGGTATAAAATTGCATTCTAAATAACTTTTCTTTGTGGAATTTTTTCATATTTTGAAAAATAAAGGTACTTTATTAGTGGTGATTTTTACAACTTTGCTTATAAAACACCCTGTAGAACACCAAATCAAGTCATTTTTAGTATACTTTAGTTTTACAACAAGCAGGACTCAGTCCCCAAATACCATTCCAAAATTCCAAAATTTTTGATCCATTACCTCTTGTTACATCTATCCTGGGACACACTGTATATAAGTATATTTTTCCCATGCATCCTTTGCTTGTATTGTTTAAAACAAAAAAGCATTGGAAAGCTACAATTTGCATCTTTTAAATGAACCAATTCATGTATACTGAACAAATTCCGATTTAGTGACATGTAATTCAGTGCGTCGGTGTCACAATCATGCGTATTCAAGCGCGCACACGCATGGATCTCGCTCCGAGTTTTAACGTTGCTTGATTATTTTTTTCCGTGAATACCCTGGCTTTAGCGATTTTTGTTAGGACATTTTTTTGTTCATAAATACATCTGTATTTTGTATTTTTTCCTAGCTTGACTGAATTTCAAAATTTCGAAAAAATGGATGAAAAAATTTTTTTTTTACTTTCTTTTTATGTTCTGCATCCGAGCGAAATGTAAACATTTCAGGATATTATTCTATACACTTTCACCAACTCATTAAAAAAAAACCGCTGCCCAAGGAATCACTACTTCCACATCCAGATTCTCTATCCAAGTCACTCACAACGAAAAAACTTTGTGTGTGGAAATAATTGTTTATGGAACTTTAATAATATAATATTTGAAATCCTCTACCCCAAAAACCTGTAAAACGATACCCCACATCGGTAGTGGGGTGGGGGTGGATGAAGTAAAAAAATATTTTGGGGTTTCTGGTTCTTGTACATACACTAAATCACAATTTTTTTTCATCCCCTTTAGTAAGGGGGTGGGGGTTGGTAATGGGGGTGGCTAATGCCAAAAATTTTTTTGAGACCTTAACTTCTCTTGTACATACTAAATACCAATTTTATGGACTCTTACCTGCTTGATTTACCCATTTACCCCAAATTTACTCCAATTTACCCCCCAACCCTTCGACGGAACAAGATGAAAATATAATCTAGTTCTAGATCTCGTTAAAGTACATATGTGTACCAAATTTCAAGTCAATATCTTAAACGGTTTCAGAGTAAACGTGCGCACAAAAAAAAGTTACAGACAAACAGACCGACAGGCAGACCGACAGACAGACCGACAGACAGACAGACAGGCAGACCGACAGACAGACAGACCGACAGACAGACAGATTTTTTTTTTTCGCTCAAACGTAAAATCTCGACGTTTTATGACATTTTAAGCCTATTTGAACAATAAAATTTTTTTAAAATCTGTTTGTCGTTACTATACTTCCACTGGACGTGGAAGTAAAATTATTATTCATTTTGCAAGTTTTTGGAATACCTCCTTCGACTGGGCTATATGGTAATAATCTAAACACAACAAAGTGTAGCGTCATAGTACTCTTCTAAATTGTAATAGGGTTTATCAATTAAGAATTTTTAAAACACATTAACTTTTTCAACTTTCAGATTTGAGAAAAAATAATACAATACAAAAGTTTCATCCAAATCCATTTACTATATTTGGATCCCCATTTTTGAGCGCTTGCAGCCTGGACTAACAATAGAAATATTTACTCCGAGCACAGTCCTTCAGACATAAAATTGTCATGTCGGCGAGGGAAAAAAAACGTCCCGAGCTGCCATAAATCAAACATCAAACGATCGATTAGGCAAGAGGCGGGCAATAAGTTAGTCGACCTTTTCTATCTGACTGTGTGTGTGTATTTTTGCGGGTAGAATGTGGCATTCCTTCGGTTTCACTCGCGTTCTTCAAAGCACCGCCTTGGGAGCAGCTTTACGAATGCAACTGCGTCGAGCAAAGGCCACACGACCAAGATTAATACCTCGCCGAGAACATTATGAGTTAATTAATTGGCCTGCAATAAAGATTGAGCCCGCGCGCGCTCTTCTGTTCCTGATCGCCAGTGGCGGATGGACGAATTTGCCGAATTGTAAGCAAAATGAGAAATTATGTTTTTTATATTCCATTCAATCGAATAAGTGAAATATATGCACCGTAGAAACAAAGATTGTACTGAACTATGACGTAAAATTTCGTAAAACACTAGGGTAATCATACGTCCGAAATTTGGCTATATTGTCCGGAATCTGAATAGACTGTGCAGCGAGTTTGGATGAACAGCATTATGTTTTGCTTGTAATCATATTATTTTTAATCTGTTCGTTTTTCTAAAAGGTGTTCTTTTGTTCTGTGATGTATTGAACTTTATTAGGTAAATCGATCAACGGTGTTCCAAAGTATCGGTTGAATGCCGGATATATAGACCTGTGGATAGATTTCATATATGGTTGGTAGTGTTGAGATTATGTTTCTTGTTGGGTATGGAGATTCTGCGTAGGGCAGAATCGAATCAGAGATTGAATTAGATTTTAGACCAGAATTTAATTGACACAGTAAATAAATGTGTTTCTAAGTAATTCGATTTGACCTCGACATGGAAAAAACCTACTTCGAGATTTAAAACAAACTTCACGTACACTCAAAGAAAATATGGGTGAATTCAACCAAAAAGAGCATATGAAATCGCACCTATCTAGTTTCATAGTTAAATCAATCAGAAAATAATAGTCATACAACAACTTTATTTGTTTTCGTAAACAAACAGTAGTTTAATAATCATATCTTCTTGTAGAACAACAAATTAAATAGTACAATGACATTTTTTTATGTTCATTAACCATTTTCAACTTGGTCTACAATTAAATAGTACAACGACTTTGTTTTTTGTTCACCAACTAATTTTTAGGTTGATCTACACTTTATTGTATAAAGATTAGAGATCGTTTATAAGATCCATCCAAATATATCGATGATCCCTGAGAGAATTTGAACATTGCAATCGTGTTATTAATTTTCTATAAATTCATAAGAGTATAAGATAATGCATGATTGATTATTGTCAGTGATTTGTATGTGGCGTCATCTAGGAATAATTTCTGTAATAGACTACGTGGTAAGCAAGCAAATTTTATGGTAATCCCCTTTTAGAACTTCTAGAAGACAACAATAATATTGGTTTGTCTACAAAGTACAATAATACAGCGAACTAATACTAGGTTAGAAATACAATTGGATAATACTTAAAAATAAAGTCTACTATTTATCTAGTTTCATTTGACAAAATTCAACAAATTATTACTAAGATGAATAAATTATAGTCTTATGCACCTATTTTTTAAGTTAATGTTTATTTTGTTGTGTGACAATCACCTTTTGTTTAAAAATACTATTATTAATACTATTAAATATACTTCAATTTAACAAAATGAACAATATATATACTATTTTTTTGATTGATTTAATCCATACTATTTGCAAACAAAAGCGCTGATGCGACGTCTTAATTCATCAAAGTGGATGGCAGAACGATGTTATGTATATGTAAACAAAACTGCGGGTTAACTCTACAATAATATTGGTTTATCTGTCAACTATAATAATAGAGCAAACTGCTACTGGGTTTACAATTACAATTCGACAATAGTTAAAAATAAAATATACTATTATCTAGTTTAATTTGACAGAATTCAACAAAATAATAGTCAGACGAAAAAAATAATAGTCTTATTCATCTATTTTTTAAGTTAATGTTTGTTTTGTTGTACAACAACTTTTTATTAATTAAAATAACAATCACCTTTTGTTTAAAAATACCGTCAATATAATTTAGTTTAACAAAATTAACGATATTGTTAGTTAACCATTTTTTTTTGTTGAATTTACCCATACTATTTCTTTGAGTGTATACACTGACTCCTAAAAATTATAGCATACTTTTCGCGGGTCTATATTGATTTATTTCGGCTTGATGCAATTTAATTTGTTTCGCTCAGAGATTTATGTATTTTCTCTAGTATATTATGCTGCCTAAGGATACATGCACTGGATTTATTTCCACCATACTAGATTTATACGTTCCAAATTCACGGCAGTGATATGTCGAACCTTAATTTATAGTCATTATATTTCACAATTTTCTCCTTCAACAATTATATAACACAGGTAGTTTTCGACTCTTGAGCGATTGAGTCACAACGTTTAAAGTAAGTTTTTTTCTCCTATTCCTTCTCAGATCCCTACCAGTCGAGCTATCAGACCTCACCTCGTTTTCTTATGCTGTGCGAGTTACGTGTATCAATATCTAAGATAATGTGTTAGTGTTTAGTGTAATCTATGAAGTGATTCATATTAAGTACACTGGTAAAAAGTAAGGCATATCTATGTTTATGTTCTAAAATGCAGCACACATACCTACTATTAGCTTAATCAGTCACATGAAACATTTGTTTATTTGTTTATTTGTTGTTAACATTGTTCACAGAAAATATATTCCTAGTTCAGATATTTGCGTAAAGTAAAACAAAATAACATAAAATGAAACATGCGTGAGTGGTATTATAAATACAAGGAAAACAAAATAAAATAAAAATGTACATATAAAACACTGGACACCTCATCAACCGTAAATAATGTAGTTTTGGGGGTACTGGCAAGCGAAAATTGAATAAGCTAACCTATTCGTTCACATGAACTTGGCACATGCCTCTAGCTTTTCTCAGTTGACTAAATCGGCACAAAAAACAAATACATTCATTGCTCTAAATAAATAGATTTTTAGTACAAATGCACTTACTATTAGCCTATCTTATATTTATATATATATATATATATATATATATATATATATATATATATATATATATATATATATATATATATATATATATATATATATATTAGTACTATGCAAATGAACTTGCTATGGCTATATACATAGCTTATATTATATATCTTTTGAAGATTTAATTCTTGGCTTCTGATTCATTAATACAAATCTCTATAAATTCTCCATTTATTTTATTTGCATACAAACGTTTCGGCGTTTGTTCACACCCTTTTTAATGTATCATCGCTAAAATATAATTTTGTTTGAATTTACATTTTAAATGGCTCGCTTTGTCTAGAATTCTTGAGATTGAAAGAGACTTGAAATTGTGCTTGAGTTGTAGAGATTTTGGGATGACCTGATGATCGCGACAGGCTTTCTTGAATGTAAGGTTACAAGGGAGTCCAATTTAGGAGTGCAATAGGATTTAGTCTGAGAATTAATTTTCTCTAGTAGACACAATTAAAATGTTCCGAGAGTTTTTCGTAGTTGTCGGTATGAAAATTATTAAGTAATAGGAACTGCGATTGTTTTGGAGAAATTTTCAAGAGAAAAATGATGACGAACCGTCTATGTACCATCTGTCCAATTAAACTTCGGCGTTTTCGTTGAAAATCCATTTATATTATGAGAATGACCGCCGAATGTGGACAGATGTAACTGGTGCATTATTAAGATATCTTGCATATCCTTTGAAACCAAGAACTAAAAAATATTAGAGTTAAATAGGTTACACCTAAGACCTCTAATTGGCCTATATAATGGTGCAGACTAAACCACCACCTACACAGCCTTGGATTAGCGGTAACTCTGCATTAGTGATGGGTAAAAGCTGTTACTTTTTAATAACATGTTTAAACTGTTACTGCTATTTTGTAATAACAGTTTAAAATGACAGTTTAAAAATAACAGATCGCTGAGAAGTACTGGCATTCGCATACCGCAGTGCGCAGTTTGCAAGTGTTATTTCAGAGGCGTTATTTTTTACATCATGCTGCTGCCGCTGGCTGACGGACAGCGTTGCCTTTCAAGGTAACAGTCAGGTATCTTGGCTACTGCTACTCGCTAATAGATGTTTGAAAATCGCGCCCTTTATGAACCTATGTAATACCTACATCACAGAAATGTTTGGATTTGGGAATGTTATGAGTTTTCCTGGAATTTATTAGGTATTTTATTTATTGTTTAGTTTAGTTGTGTTTGAGACGTTTGAACTTAAATAGGTGCATGGTTGCGTTGCGATTTCATTACCTGGTGCTGCTGTTTTCTGAATCACAGGTTAACAGCAGTCAACAAAAACATTTTTACTACGTCGTGTTTCTTATCTGTTATTTTTTCACCAACTATTTTCGAACAGAAATAACAGCCTGTTAATGCTATTTACAAATAACAGTCATAAAATAACAGGTTGTTAAATAGTAACTCATCTCTACTCTGAATGTCGACTGTATTTGGAGGAGGATGAAACGACAGATCACATTATGTGTATCTGTCCCACTGTAAAAGAAGCCATGTTCTCACTTTTTTGGCAAAGGGCAACTGCTGCTAGAGAACCCGAACAGTCTCTCGTCAAATAGGGTTATCGGTTTTATTTAAGTTCATATTTGGCAAGTAGATAACCTCAATAGAATGAAAAAAGTTTTATTTTATTTATATTGTTTTTATTTTATTTTACAAAAACAACAGAATTTACATTCCAATTACAGAGTAGGCACATACAGTCAGATGTAAATTGACAGAATATATATACAAAACTAATGTACTTAACTATAAATTATTCTAATTTTTTTTTCTATTATTTTAATCAATTTTCAGTTTCAATTGGTACAAGAAATTATTGTGTTATTACTTTAAAGTCTCTGTATTCTTCATCAAATCTCATATTTGCAGTTGCCAGTATGGTCCACAGGGGCTTTATGGCATATCATCTCGTTTTCTGCCATGACACGCAGCTATCGTTCACATGCCTGGATGATTCTCATTTACGCCTACAATCTTATTTTTTTTTATAATTAGTACCTAAACCGCACTCAGGAATTATTTGAGGGTTTAGCAGTTGTATGAGCTCATTCGCACCTTCTGCAACTAAGATTATATCATCCGCGTACCTCAAGTTAGAAATCTTAGTCTGCAGTTCATATCGCGTCATGTATTTTCTATAAACTGGTGACAGAAAAGCGCCCTTACTGACGCCTTTACTAACTTGTCATTTGTCAAAGTTAGTGTTGATTTTCATCAAAGCAGAGTTTTCTTTATACAGTCGACGGATAGACCAAACGTCAGATCAAATGTCTGAGTACTATTTCATTCCATATTGTCAAACTGAGATTAATATATTTTAACCTCCCCACAATAAAATTGTGGGAGGTTACTACAATTAGTCCAAAATCGAAAATTGAGATAACATCAAATCTTTACGTTTTGAGGTCCCAGGAACCCAAAAAAGTTGTTTTTGAAAAATGTCTGTGTGTGTGTGTGTGTGTGTGTGTGTGTGTGTGTGTGTGTGTGTGTGTGTGTGTGTGTGTGTGTGTATGTCTGTTAGCACGATAGCGGCGAAGCCACTAAACGGATTTGGATGAAACTTTGCATGAGGGTTTCTTTAGTGCTCCAGAAGATCTGAAAAGGTTTTGGTTGAGATCGGATTACGTTTGTTGCTGTTTTGGCACAACAAGTTGTTTATTTTATGATTACTTACAATTTGTAATCGAACCATTGAAAAGCAGTAAAAATTCCGATTTCAACGATATATAACACTTGCACTCTTTAGCTTTGGTTTCCGTGAAAAAAATTAAAAACCAAATAACACGCTTCTTGTGTAAAATATATTTTATAGTGGAACCACAGAATACAGTAACTGCACAGAGGCGAAGTCTTTGGCGGTTCCTTTCAGTTTTGATGGCTCGTTTTCTGTGACCTTGCGTACCAGTTGCGTCTACACCACGGTGTATTAAATAGGTGGTCCGGCACTTTCCTATTATAATAATGGCTTCGTAAGTGCATGGTTTCTATTTACTTTAATAGATGGCGCGAGCAATACGGTCCTACAATTACCTGGGCATGTGCATCGCATAACTAACATAACCTCAAATTTTAAGGTGTTTTCGTTTATTCTCATATTTAATGTTTGTATAGGCATTTTTAGCTTGGAGCCATACTGGCTCCAAGCAAATATTTAAAAATTCACGCAAATAATTTTTCAATATTGTTGATTAATAAAAATAGACTGCTAATTATAGGTTAGATTCCTAACCTGCAAAAGTGTTTTATTTTATTGTGACAAACTATTTAAAACTTCATACATATTACGTTGAACTTGACTTTGGTTGAAAGTACAGGAACCAGGCAGAAATTTTAATAATAGTTACGTAATACCTGTAAATCTTAAGAAATATATATTTTTGAGGTTAGCTGTGACGACACGTGCAATACTGCATGTAGTGTTACATATATTCTTTCAATGTTTTAATTTAGCTACTTAATGTCAGATGTCACTGGACTCTTGTCAAAAACAAGAAGCCGGGAATGTATGCAACACTGTATGTACGTATGCACAGAACCTACAAAATTATCTATCTATGCGTAAGTAATGAGAGAACTTAGTTGAGCCATCTTTTACAATATGTACGAAGTAAGCACTTATTAAGCCACTGTGAGGGTTGTCGTCGCATCACCTATTTAATACACCCTGGTCTACACTGAGAGATATGTTGTTTATTTCTTTTAATAGGTTAGATTTCTAACCTGCAAAATGCGTTTTATTTTATTGTGACAAACTAGATTTTGGTCGAAAGTATGGGAACCAGGCAGAAATTTTAATAATAGCTACGTAGTACTTTTAAATTTTAAGAAATATATATTTTTGAGGTTAGCTATGACGTCATGTGCAGATCCCCATTTAAGGATACACTGAAAAGACAGTGTATTTCGAGTTGGATTGAAAAATATTACGATTTGAATTGCTTATAATTGGCGCCTATTTTCAATTGAGTTGTACACTAGATTTTATTTATGAGAATTTTAATTCTCGGTTAATATTTTCAATATCCCAAAATGAGTGGAAAAAAAAATTCACAAATCCAAACTTAACACGATAAACATCAACAGTGTCAAGATAAAAGTGAGGTTGATTGTTAAACAATTCAGAAATGGCGATGAGTATACAAATTGGGTTTTGGCGGGAAGGCTAGCCTTCGCCTCTGTATAGTTACTGTACTCTGTGGTCTAACCTAACGTTCAATAGACTAGTGTGTTAAAGCGTGCAGACTGTATGCTGAGTAAATTTGAGTGTCAAGTGCATCGAGACATTACAAGTTTTTTCGACGTTCATAAAGCCCACGGAAGGTGTGAGAAGCCTTCGTGAACCGCTCACAAGCCCTACAAGTATAAGCAATCTCACCGGAACGTTTTCGGCGAGTTTTTTCCAATAAAACTTTAAAAGTGACATTATATTTTAAAAACTATTTCCGGTACTTCTGCCATTCCGCCGGAAATTCTTCCGGCAACATAACCTAAAAATAGTGCTACATAACTTAAAAATAATTTAAGACATTGGTACCAATCTAAAATATTTTTTCGAAAACTGTCAAAAACCAAATTCCCCCAGAAAAACATTGAAACCAAAAATGTGACAGCTTACTTCCCCGACCGATTTAGTGAAAAATCGGCCGAGGCCAGAAGATAAAACAAAATATATCAACTCAAACTTAAACGATCCACCATGAACACTACTCCGGCCACATCTGGCAGGGAAGCTGTCCACCAAGAGTTATATGGTTTTTCCAAAAGATGGCCATCCCTACCACCCATTACCAACGAACGGATGTTTTCGTTTAGTTGTTTCCAGTATCAATAATCAAAATTATTAAGTGCTCTTGCCTACGAACTTAGTTTTTATAGTGTTGTGTTTATTAACCTCCCCACAATAATTGTGGGAGGTTACTACAATTAATCCAAAATCGAAAATTGAGATAACATCAAATCTTTTTCGAGGTCCCGGAAACCCAAAAAAGTGGTTTGTGACTAATGCCTGTGTGTTAGCACGATAGCTACGAAGCTACTAAACGGATTTGGATGAAACTTTTACATGAGGGTTTCTTTAGTGCTCCAGAAGATCTGAAAAGGTTTTGGTTGAGATCGGATTACGTTTAGTGCCATTTTGGCACAAGTTGTTTATTTTATGATTACTTAGAATTTGTAATTGAACCATTAAAAAGCAGTATAAATTCCAATTTCAACGATATATCACACTTGCACCCTTTCGATTTGGTTTCCGTTAAAAAAATTAAAAATAATTCGTTATATGTGCACATATGACAGCATCCAAAAAATTGGTATTATTGTTAGGGGAAAACGTATTTTGCCATCTGTCAAAAATATTTGGGTTGGTAACCTTTGTGAATGTTGATTTATAGCTTATGGTACGTGACGTCACAGCTAACCTCAAAAATATATATTTCTTAAGATTTAAGAATATTACGTAGCTATTATTAAAATTTCTGCCTGGTTCCCGTACTTTCAACTAAAATCTAGTACAGTGTAATGTTTATGAAGTCCTAAATACTTTGTCCTAATAAAATAGGACTCTTTTTGTGGGTTAGAAATCTAACCTGTAATTAGCAATATATTTTTTTATTAATCAACCATTTTTAGGTCACATGGTTTTGACAATTTTGACATTTTGCTTGAGGGACAACAAAACGCAGTTTGCGTGGTTTTATATATTTTTTTCTGATTTTCTTGAGAAACTGTGTGTGTTTTCGTAATAATGTCATATAGTGAATATTATCCAACCCTTATGGGTGATGTAAAGTGTCGCTACGATGAGAAAATCAAAATAATAGACAATATTGACCCATACACCTTTGGAGTGGAGACTGGAGACCTTTCTGCAGATTTGTCTATTTTACCTTGTGTGTCCGTAATTAATATGGTAAATTACTTAGTGTCGACTCACAGCTTCTTCGCAGATCAGCAGTTAAAGGCATACACATCTTTACAAGCATATAAATATTATGAGGCCGGATTTGTGCAAGAAGTTTGTGCAAGAAAGATAAATTCAAATGTATTCATTGTTATGGGCAAGGCAAGTTTACATTTAAATAACTAAGTGCTAGATTTCAGTGATAAGCTTGTTATATTATCCGTATGTAGTATTCAATAGACTCTGCCAGAAAGTGATTTCTTTACCTTTCTTCTAATCTTTTTTACATTCAAAATAAACCTTATCTCACAATCGCACCTTGTCGCAAAAAAAGACGGTGTTTTATTTTTATTTCACATTTAAAACTGAGATTACTTCTTTGTTTACATTGGAATAAAAAGTTTGGTTATCCCTCAGGCAATATGATCGACTTATCGTGACGTCATCCTAAGATGGTCTATATAGAAAAATTATTTGCATGAGTTTTTTAACTATCTGCTTGGAGTCACTGTGGCTCCAAGCTAAAAATGCGTAGTCAAACATTAAAAATGTGAATAAACTTGAAAAACTTAAACATGTTATGTCCCTAAATATATTTCATAACCTAAAAATCAACATTCGTAAAGGTTACCAACCCAAATATTTTTGACAATGTCAAAACTTATTTTAGTTGTTTTTTTTTAAGGTAATAATTGTTTATAGCCGTGTTCGGATATTACGTCTGATTGATGGGACACGTCACAATCGTTCATTGCAAATCGAGTTAACTGAGCTAAATCTTAAACGTTCGAATATTACAAAATAAAGGCCTCGGACGAAGCTCGACTTGCTCGACCTCTTTGATCGAGCAGGAAGATTTTAATTTGACCCATGCGTAGTCTACTTGAACAGTCCATAATGTTATTGACTTGTTGGTTAGAGCGTCATTTGGGCTAAATTCTGTGTTATTATTTTTTTTTCATTATCCAATATTTTACAAAATCTTCGAAACGTTATCTGTTAATACCCTTATAATATCCGGCAATTGATTAACATGCAACATAAACAAACATGAGAGGTTATGTTTTAACAGATTGCTTGTAGTCCGCTTCAGTTCGTTCGATATTTGTTGATGAAATAAATGGCTCCAAAGTCACGTGTAATTTATCTGTTTGCTCAGTGCTCTGATTTCCGATGTAATATCCAAATGCAGCTGATAAGGATCCATCGTGTGGGGAGGTTCCAGCCGCTTCCAGTAGCTGCCGATTTTTTATTGTTAAAATAGGTAGTCGCAGTCGACAATGCCCCACCTAAATTTCACACATTTCTTATAGAAGTTATCGTAATTACAAGAAACTGTACACGCACACATCCACATATACAGATTCACTGACATTTTTACCAATTTTTTTTTCTATCATGATTATTAAAAATGTTTGTGAGGTTACCTATTTAATTAAATCAAATAAACATTAATAACTAATATTAGAACACTTATTAAATAAATTCATATTTATTTCCAACAAGTTATAAATACCCAATTACAGGAAACATAATGTGCATCAATTAAAAGAGAAACAATAATACGAATTACAAAACTACAATACAAATATAAAAATAAAAGAAATACAAAAGTGTAAATAAAAAAAAAGAAGAAACAGTATAATGGAATATATTATTATATTATTATTATACCGATTTCTTGCAAGATATAAGTGTATTATCCTATCTAAGCTATCATGATTAATGTCACAGACGCCAGATATAGAATTAAGTATATTACAGGCATTAAAAATTGGTGATTTGCGCATGAGGTTAGTTCGACCAAAAGGACAATAAAAACAGTAATTTTCACGCGAGTTCATGCGAGGAACCAGAAAACCAAGGGACGAACAGTCAATAATATTATTTGCAATATTGTACACAAAAGAAAGAGCAATGCAGTTCCTTCTTTTGCTTAGTGAGATTATATGAAACACATCTAATAAAAGTGCATTGTCAGTGCCTCGCGGAGAATAAAAACCATTTAATATAAAAAACACAAAATTAAAAAATTTCCTTTGCATAGATTCAATTAATAAAATGGAGTTTTGTTATATAGGAGACCATATGAGTGCAGCATATTCCAGTTTCGATCGAATATATGTAAAATATAATAATTTTAAACATTTGAGAAACAGCTCCAATTTCTAGCAAAGAACCCGAGTAACTTAGAAGCTGATTTGGTCATTTGATTAATATGGTTAGAGAAACTTAGCTGACAGTCCAATATAACACCGAGGTCCTTAAATTCGGAACAACGTTCAATGGGAAAATTGTTAATATAATAGTCAAATTTTATGTAGTTTTGCCTACGTGTAAATGTCATTATCTTGCATTTAGCAATATTTGGCTTAAGGAAATTGTTGGAACACCACACAGAAACGTTATTAATTTCAGTTTGTAAATTAGCACAGTAGTTAGAATTGTTTACACTTGCATAGATTTTGAGCTTATCTGCAAAAAATAGCTGGTTGATTGTTGACGTTATATCATTTATAAAAATTAAAAACATCAAGGGTCCCAGGTTTGAGCCCTGTGGAACACCTGACGTAGCTAAGTAATTTGGAGACCTTTGACCACCGTGTTCTACGAATTTTTCCCTAGAAAACAAGTAGGACGTAAAAAGCATGATCAAGATATCTGAGAATCCGTGAATCCTCTTACTTACCGCTGTAATAGATATCAACTTAACAATAATTTATTCCAGTTTGCCTCGTCTAATAAAAACATTTTAAAATTCTAACTAGTTAGTGAGGAAGTAGAGTCTAAAAACAGTAAACTCTGCCGATATAAAAGATTTTATCGACTGATTTTATTAACGATGCTTTCCTCTTAATAAAACCTACCTATTTCTATTAGAAACAACAGTCGTTAATTAAAAACCTAATTTCATGCCCTGTTAGAACATTTTTTGCAAAATAATAGCTATTAGCACAGTAAAATTAGACAAAATATAAGCTTAATCCCTCAGAAATTGTAACACATTATTTTACACGAAATGATAATAAAAAACCGCTGTCCAAGGAATCACTACTTCCACATCCAGATTCTCTATCCAAGTCACTCACAACGAAAAAACTTTGTATGTGAAAATAATTGTTTATGGAACTTTAATAATATAATATTTGAAATCCTCTACCCCAAAAACCCATAAAACGATACCCCACATCGGTAGTGGGGTGGGGGTGGTAATAGGGTGGTGGTAGTGAGGGGTGGATGAAGTAAAAAAATATTTTGAGGTTTCTGGTTCCTATACATACACTAAATCATAATTTTTTTTCATCCCCTTTAATAAGGAGGTGGGGGTGGTAATGGGGGTGGCTAATGCCAAATATTTTTTTGAGACCTTAGCTTCTCTTGTATATACTAAATACCAATTTCATGGACTCTTACCTGCTTGATTTACCCATTTACCCCAAATTTACCCCAATTTACCCCCCAACCCTTCGACGGAACAAGATGAAAATATAAACTAGTTCTAGATCTCGTTAAAGTACATATGTGTACCAAATTTTAAG
This sequence comes from Rutpela maculata, assembly GCA_936432065.2. Taxonomy (NCBI): domain Eukaryota; kingdom Metazoa; phylum Arthropoda; class Insecta; order Coleoptera; family Cerambycidae; genus Rutpela; species Rutpela maculata. The sequence goes on from OW386290.2 coordinate 24,675,587, forward strand.
TCAATATCTTAAACGGTTCCAGAGTAAACGTGCGCACAAAAAAAAGTTACAGACAGACAGACCGACAGACAGACAGACCGACCGACAGACAGACAGACCGACAGACAGACAGAAAATTTTTTTTCGCTAAAACTTAAAATCTCGACGTTTCATGACATTTTAAGCCTATTTGGACAATAAAAATTTTTAAAAATTTTTTTGTCGTTACTATACTTCCACTGGACGTGGAAGTAATAAGAAAAACACTTTAAATATTAGTGATATTCAGTCACCCATGTGCTTTATTCCAAAAACGCGCTGATAACAATCAAACGTAATTATCTTGAAACTCACGGAATTTATCAAAAAAAGGAAAAATAAAAAAATGTCCACAAATAGATTCATAAAGCAAGGTCATAGCTCTGAATGTAGTAAAGATACACTCCAAAATGGTAAAAGACTGCCTTGAATCCCTGGCGAAACTGGCGGAACACAGTATACAACTGAAGTTGACGCGAGAACACCAGGTCAATGAAGGCAACGAGAAAGCTGGCCAAAGAAGGCGCAAAAACAGCCTTGATGGGACCCGAGCCATCCTGCGGGATATCATACAATACCCCAAGAGGAATGGTAAAGGAACTATTGAGTCAGAAACATAACTTGTATAGGACCGGCGCGCCGGGAATGAGATAGTCACGTATGTTTATCACTGGCGGGCCATCCAAGACAAAGACTAACGAATTGCTAAAGCTGAGCAGAAAACAGTTGAGATGTGCAGTGGGAATCCTAACAGGACACTACACACTGAACAGACACCTAACCAATATAGGTGTGAAGGATAATCCAGAATGCAGAATGTGTGGTGAGGATGAGGAAACTCCCCAACTCATATTATCTGAATGCTCAGCTTTGGTGGCTGGGAGGTTTGAATACTTCGGGGGACCCCGGAAGAAATAGCCAGAGCTCCCATTGACCGTACACTATCCTTTTGGAGAGGAACGGGATTAATGGGATACATAGGCACAATAAGCTTAAGCTTCAGCACGGCGGGGTTTCTGGCACCATAAACGATAAGGAAAAAAAAAGGTCATAGTAATATTTTGACATGGGCCAACTTTGGGATCAAAGATGTAGATGTGAGTAACACTTTTCAAAAGCCTAGGATAGGGTAGTTTTATACAATTTTTAACTACTAATTGTAGTCCCTTGAGGTAAACCAGAAAAAGGCAAAAAGCCCAAAAGTTCTGCGACAGGACCGCAAGACATCTTCTCCCCGTTTTCGAGGGCGGGGAACACGATGGTGACAATATTTTCCGACCTACCCTTCAAGGACTACCCCTAAACCGGAAAAACCACCCCTTTTCCGATTGTCCGATGCTAGACATTTTTTTATCGGAAAATTTTATTAACGAAAACAAAAAATGGCAGATGTCTGCAACAACTATAAGCCCTACGGCCTTAATATCTCACGCCAATAAAGTAATACCGTACATTCTTCAATCCCGATTTCAACTTCATCTATCTTGCCAAACATATCCTGAGAAAGCAGACTTTCTTAACGGAGCGGTACTAAAAGGCAAATACGGAATATTATGCCGCATGCGTGATAATAATACTACACTTTGAAGTCCTTGTTGACAATACTGTGAATATGAGGATTGGAAACTTACCAGTTGACCAAAATTTGGCGTGATAAAAATATCATAATTTTTATTCTGAGTAAAGCAAAGTTTTTGAAATAATTTTATACTACATCTACTTGTTCACCAAAACTATTATACCACCATATTAATATAGTTTAATAACTAACAGATCGACCATAACAGATTTAGTAGTTTTCACTAAAAACGTGTCAAATGCCATGCAAAAACACATAAATGTGTTGATCATAAACTCTAAAACTTTCGATAAAATTTATCATACGACATTACTGAACAAATTAGAGCATTTTAGATTTACTACGCAATTGTTATTCTTCTCTGCATCATATCTGGCAAATAGATATTAGTTTGTGTTCTACAACGATTTTATAAATCATTTATATATTCATCTACATTCGGAGTACCACAGGGTAGTAATATTATTAGATTCATGTTGTTTTCATTATCTATCAATGATGTATGTGACACCCAGGGAGGTAGAAGATAAATAAGGAGTAGCCATAAAGCTTATATTCTACAATAAGAAACGGCCGCAGAAGGCGTGGCTTGTGATCATACTGTCATGAACGGCTCGCCAGGTCCTAATTTAAAAAAAAATTTATACAGCATTTGAGGAGATACATGTTAGTTGACTTTACACATTGACACTACCATATATCAAGCCAGTAGAGTAATGAATGAGATGACGGTTTCACATTTCAAGCAAATATAATATAATATAATCTAAAATAAATAGAAAATTGTTTCAACATATCTTTTGAGTATGGACCTGTTTTAACCTATGAAAAGTGATTCCAAAACATTTCTTCTTATCGATACTACTTTGATTTGTACAGCTACTTGGCGGATACGAAATCAATGTTATGGCGAAAAACACCATTTTCTATCAAAAACATTTATTTTATAATAAAATTAAACCAAGATACATGTCGCGTTTTGATGACGTTTCGATCATACTAAAATGAGGAATGTGCTGCCACATTTTGCTTCTTATGGCGACTCCTTATTTATTCAACCTCCTTGGTGACACCTTAAAATGTGACAAATTGATATACGCGGATGATTTAAAACTTTTTAAAATCTGAAGATGACTGTAGTGTGATTCAAAAAGAACTTGAAAATCAGTCAGTGGTGTTTTCTTAATAAGCCAGTTCTAAATATCCGATAATGTAAAGTTGTGCCATATACAAGAAAGAAGAACAGGTTTTGGTAAATTATTCTATAGATGAAACGATACTGGAACTAACAACTCAATGCTCCAACAAACACGCCTCCCCAAAATGACTCTCCAGCATCGGATTCTTTGCATTCTGTCATTTTTATAGACACATTAAACACAATATAGAGTTATTAACGGTTCAGAAAAAGAGGCGATAAGAATGCTCTCCAAAACATTAGGGTGATGTTACCATGAACTGATGAGAAAAATCTTAACATTGACATTAATGCAATCTCCAGAAGTTAATAAAAAATTACCAGTTGTGTAATATCTCAATGTTAAAAGCAATTGATTTATTGGTGAAACTGAATGATTTCTACAATCCAATAAAATATATTTTAATACTTAGATTAGCAAACTATCATAACCTATCGGTTGGAAACCATAGCAATGCTTCGATTTGTCCAAAAATAAGTATTACTGTAGGCTTCCTAATTCAAGCAAAAAATCACTGATTTTCCACGTAACATAACATTTTTAGGTTGGACATAACAGGCATAGCCCCCACCTTGAAGTTACTTTTAATCTGGACTAAAATAAATAAGTTATCCTGAAGTTAGCGTCTAAACTAAACTAACCTAACCCTGATTGATAAACCAGCCCTTATTGAATCAACATTATACGTATCGTTTTTCGACGATCAGACAGTTTCCTCAAGTACCAAAATACTAAAATACTACACTCGAATGCTGTACTCGACGTGAGTTTCGCCAATAATGTTGCCATCATCAAAAGCAAAAATGACTTAATCTCTTATGAATTTCCATGCAAAAATTTGTTGCGATATCTGTGAGTTTGAACGCTATTTTGACTGGACTAGATTTTCTTGAATGGATTTAACTTAAGAGCTGAAACTCTTGTGCCGAAGAGACGAACTAAAACTAAAAGGGTTTTTGCCATAGCAGTAATTGCAAATAACGAGCTGCGAATGGTGGTAATTAACGCCATCCAGCGTGAACATGTATACGCCAAACAGTTATCCCTGAATTATTTTTGGTATGCAATAAATATCTCTTAACAACATTTAACAATAATAAAGTTAATGTGGCTTTTAATTTGCGAACGGTAGCAGAGTTGCCAAGATATATCATTAAACGGCTGACGAAGAAAATAAAAACAAATTTCAGGCAAATTCTCACGGTGTAATGCAGAGGAATGCGGGCGCTGATCTGTGATTAGTGGACATATCTGGGTGTTATCCGGCTTCCGAGTAAGATCTTATAAATACTGTTTAGTTTTTAAAAGGGAATGGATTGCCATCGCTCAGAGTCAGCCAGTGGCTTGCCCGCGGTTTTGCGTCAGGCGCGGTAATATGAATTTCACGATGTAGAACCAAAGAATAATATTAGGAAGTTGCTGTTAGCGACGCACAGTGATTCAAAATGAAGGTTTAAATAGTCGAAATTCTGAAAGTTTCGATATATCTTCAGTTTGTGGTTGTAGTAGTAATAATAATATGGATGGAATTTCACTTCCTTCAGCGAGGTAAACATGCGAAAAGTCAAAACATCGGATTGAATGATCAATAGGAACTACAAAGTGTGGATCTATTAGAGACATATAAATACTTGAGTTTGAGAAATGCGCGTAGTTACCCACAATTTTGGAATTGTCGATTGACTCCGAGGCGATGCGATGTGCACAGGAGGAAGAACAGGTAGGGCAACCGGGGATTAAGGGAGCTAGAATCTGCATATGATAATAATAATAATACCATTATCAATCCACCAAGTTACCTCCAATTACAAACAACAAATTGTTAATTTATACTGTTTTTGGCTATTCTCCCTATGCGAGTTATAGTTAATATCACAGAGATGTGATATCTTATTATAATTCTCCCATATTACATTTATTGGACTATTGGATAATATATTAGTCTTGCTATAGGATCAATAAAATATGAAGCTGAAGCTGCAGTTTCTACGAGGCTTTAGACATTATATCTAGAAGGATACACGCTAAGAACTCTATATACCAACTTTGAACTATATGTATGTCGTCTTGCAGTTTTACACAATCTTCTAAACTGTTGATATTCCAATATAATTTAGGACGTTCCCAAAAAGCTTCAGATTAGATGATACCAAGATCATTAATAAATAATATGAACAGGAATGGCCCAAGATTTGAACCTCATGACACATTTGAGGTTGCATTAATTATTATAGAATCATATTCGTTATAAGACACTAGTGTTGAGAGGGATATACTAAAATATCAAGTCTGAGATGCCGACTATCTTAAAGACTTTAGCAAAATTACGAAGGGAAACGACACGGTAATTTGTTTCATATGATATATCACCATTTTTAAAAATCGGATATATTCTTGTTTATTTCCAAATATTAGGAAAATTCATTGTTTGTAAACCAAGATTGAGAATAATACACAAAAATGTTCTAGTAACGTCAGGGTAGATCCAGGAGGCAGGAGCATATTTAAAAATCAATATAGGATTGAAAAAAATAGTGATTTTTAAGGGAGGTGTTTTTGTGGGTGATTTGTAAGTCAATGTCTTCTCACTCGGCCACTATCCTAGCTTACCAGTACTTACTTAAAGACTGTACAGTTGGAAGTACGTCTTAAACCAATATAGCTATTTATTTCAAAATGTAGAAAGTATTTGAATGTTTAGTAAATGTTTAGTATCAAATAATATCATTAATAATTTACTAAAAAAGGTTGAAATTAAATTATCAATGATAAATTACAAATTACTATACAAAATAAACTACAAATTTTACGGAAATCACTGTCAAATATAAACAAAAACATTTTAAAATTGAAAAACCGGTTTTGTTAACGTTTTTTTGTTTTTATATTAAATAGAAGTTCTGCTGCTGTCCCTATAGGGACCTAAAATGTGTGCACTTGCCGAACATAAGGACGTCCGTTGCGGCACATATGTTGGACGTTCGGTGGTATTCGCTGGTATGTATATACATATCTCGGAAACGTGTTGAAGAGAAAGCGGTATGGAAATATTATCATTTATTACAAAAATATATTATTTAAATCAACGAACACGAAATGGACGTCCATCTCCTGTCTCTATATGGATATAAAATGTACATACTTCCCGTACATAAAATGGACATTCAAAGGACGTCCATTCAGTACAATTTCAATGTAAATCCGATCATAGGCGTCTGGTAGACGTCCAATTTATATCCATGGACTTCAGTACACTCAGTTCACTCACATTATAATAGAAATTGACTAACTTTCTAAACAACTTTAAATTAGCAACATTTAAATTAATGTAATGGATACATAAATCTTGATCATTCTGGTATTGGAATTATGATGAGAATCATTATTTTTTCAATCTTGCCTAGATTTAACATACTATGCTATTTTTAGAAGGTATAAGTGTGCGAAAAGTAAATTTTTTAATTCCTTAGATTAATTTCGACACGACGTATTTCTTTTTGCAACTGCCATATTCCCGACAGCTTTTTTTCTGTGTTTTAAAGATTCGTTAAAAAAAACATTACACAATTTTTAGCTCTAGACAGAAAGTTAGCAGACAGTAAGAAATTGCAGTTAGTATATTGAATGTGGTTTTTAATCTATACATTATATAATTGTTGACAGCATTTTTGATAACAAAATTACATGGTCATTCCAACTGAACCAGTCAATATGTACTCCTCGAAATATAATACTTCTCACTTATTGACTTACCATCTACAATTATTAGAACCCGAGAATAAGGATATGAAGTTGACAAAGACAGCTTTGGAGATGTTTAAAAACAATTTAGAATTATTACACCCATCTATGCATCTACTTTTATCAAATAACCAGAGAATTGGGATATGAAGTTGACAAAAACAGCTTTGGAGATGTTTAAGAACAATTTAGAATTATTACACCTATCTCGGCATATATTGGTCATATTTTAAGCCTCTTCTAGTATTCTGGCACATTTCGTTCAGATGCGATTAGAGTTGTCATCAGCAAAATTTTTTTAAATATTTTGATCAAATATTTCAGGTAAATCATTAATGCATAGGAGAAATAGTAAGAGACTTAAAACAGAACCTTGAGGCACGCCAATTTCAACATCAATTTCCTCAGATTTAATACCA
>OW386290.2:26531461-26586974 GCA_936432065.2 Rutpela maculata
GTTACAAACCATTTAATACAATACATAGTACGAAGTCTGGCAACGAAATAATCAGATAGAGGACGCTCAAAGCTATGCTGTGCTCAAGAAAATTACGTGTCCTACAGACACTGCAACTTTTGAAAATTAAAGATGAGAGCTTTAATTTCAAATCTAGTGAAATTTTAGTAAGATTTAGTAACTTTTAAAAGCGTCGTCTGATAAGTTTTAAAATTTTGATCTGGCAACAGTGGTCCTCTCATTAAACTATATATTCTGATAATGGTAATGACCTAGAACATTTACTCTAAATGAAGTCCTTTTAGTCTTTTTGTATACTATCACAAATAATCCCTTCCTTACGAAAATGCAAATGCACCTGGCGAAGATCACATGGACTTGATAAAAGCTGTAATAAAACGTTTGGGACGTTGACATTTGATACAAAAAACTTAAAACTTAACCTCAAAATAATTTGTATATGTGTGTGTTTTAACAATCCTTTTAAAATGGCCACTCTTTTTTATTTTCTTCCACCTTTCCAAAAAAGACTTAATTACACATCAGTAAGTCGTGAAATGCTTTTAATTAACACACACACACATACATGCATCAACGACACTTCAGGCAGACATATTGTGTATTATTTTTATAATAAATGTTTTATTGAGGTTTTGGAAAGTGTTTTATGGAATTAAAATTTGCCTTTTAGATTTATAGAGGCATTTTTTTCTTCATAACGGTTTCATCACAACATTTATCAAGGATGTTTTAAGAGTCTAGTTTTGTAATGGCCTTTAATAAGTACTAATAGGCATTGAAAATGTCTAGTTTTAAAAAGGATTTAAAATGCATTTATTGCAAATTGTTAAAACCATAAAGAATAATTTAAAGCCTCTTTAAATCTAAATGGAATTTAAGACGTTCATAAAGCTAATTAGCTTTATGGAGAGTTTTATGTAGGTTATGATAAATCCATTACAAATACATATTATACTAGAAGCAAATTAGCTTTATAATTAGGCCTTACAGAATGCTTTAAAACTTATCATATAAGAGCAAGTATACTTGAAGCATAAAAGGCCTTAACTACAACATCAATAAAGCACATGACTATTTCCTAACCCTGACAAACCTTTCATAAAACCTCCTCAAGTCCAAATGACTTTTAAATTGTTCCTTGGGAATACAGATAATTGTAAGTCATCATAAAATAAACAGCTTGTTCTGCCGAAACGGCACTAAACGTAATCCGAGTAATCACCCATTTACTCCCCCCCCTCTCGGAAGGCCTGGCTACAAATGCCTTCCAACGTTCTCCAAATGAGTAGAGGCGAACTTATGTGGCAAACATTGGCCACATTATCATGTTGACGGTCTTGTCGGTCTTTTTACCCACATCAAAAGATGCTTGGACTATTAGAAGCAACGCGTGCTTTTATTTGGTACACGGTACACAAATGGTTCAGCCTTTCCTTTGCTGTCAATTTTGCTGTTTTGTTGGTGGTTTGAATGGGAGGTACGTTTTATTAAATTTTATGTATATTTTTACTCGCAAAAATTAATATCGTTTTCGAGATATTTGCTATTTAGGTACTTGATGCAAAGTTCCCTTCCAACGTTGGATCCAATGTTCGCCACTTTGTGTAGCAGTGAAAAATGTGACAAATGTTGCGGGCCTATAGACGCCAACATTAGGTCCAATATTGGATCCAACGTTTGACACATCGCGTAGCGCCGGCTTAAGTATATTTTAGTATACAAATAGAGACAATAAGCGATTCAAATTTTGTTCATTACGTCAAGCTATTAATTGTTGAGAGGCGATTGATTTATATTGTGGCAAAAACTGATTAATTTTAATTTTAATCTATCACAGAATGTGTGTCGCGTGATGAGATATAATCGTAGGATTATTGATAAGTAATATTAATCATTAGGTCATTTAGAGAAAAATAAACATTGTAAAATTCTTAACATTTTCTATTGCCTACTTATAGTCTTGATTATATTATTTCACATTTCACTTCCGATCTAACTGAAAGTGGCATCAACTGAAAGTGGCTTAAAAAGCATACATATTACATATTTGGAATTTTCATGAAATTCTTCTTGAAGCAATGTATTACATTGCATGTATATGCATTTGTTTTTAATATGACCTCGTAGTCTCAAAACTTTGAAAAGCTAAGTTGACGACTAACTACAAGACTATGTTTTCAAATAATTTAGGCCTTAAATATAATGTACAATAAAATTGTGGGAGGTTACTGAAATTGGTCCAAAATCGAAAATTGAGATAACATCAAATCTTTACGTTTTGAGGTCCCAGGAACCCAAAAAAGTGGTTTTTGAAAAATGTCTGTGTGTGTATCTATGTGTATATGTATGTTAGCACGATAGCGGCGAAACTACTAAACGGATTTAGATGAAACTTTGCATGAGTATTTCTTTAGTGTCCCAGAAGATCTGAAAAGGTTTTGGTTGAGATCGGATTACGTTTAGTCTTGTTTCGACACAACAAGTTGTTTATTTTATGATTACTTATAATTTGTAATCGAACCGGTAATTCTGCATTGTAGCGGAACATCGGAATTTTTGCGAAATATTTTCAGGATACACTAATTTGGGGTCGCAGAACACGAATCTGAAGTCAGTTTTCGGTGCAAATGCATAGTTTTTCCAAAAAAATTTTTTCAAATTTTCCACCATAACACTCACTCTCCGTCACTGTAAACATTAAAAACCCTCCATTTCGGCCGATTTTCATGTCATGTTCACCATGTAAAGTATTCCAGGCACACTAAAAAAATTGCTTTTCCATAAAAAATAAATTATTATTTACCAAAACTCTAGAAACCACAAAATGAAAAATCATCAAACTGTCAAACTAATGCGCATGCGTATCCTCACTTTAAAGTTGTGTTCTAAGGTATCGAGCAAAATCTCTATGATTTTGAAACAGTATTTGCATTTTTGTGGGCGAACGATGATGTCACGGTTTTTTGCAAACATTTTTAGTAAGTCAAGGTCGTTTGGCGAAAGTTATTGTTTGAGCACCCTTAGGAGGCAAGGATCATTTTTGAATATTGCAAAAAACGCATTGCATATGAATAACTTTGAGTGTTTGTTTTTGGTTTTCCAAAAATTTTTGGGGCAAAAATTATTGGAAAACCAAAAACAAACGCTCAAAATTATTATTAGATCTTTAACCGTTTTCGAGTTATGAAACATTGAAAATCGTATTTAAGCTATTTACACAGGCCCACCAAAAAAAAAGTTGTCTGCGCCGCGGTATTGACCATACCTATCCCTTGTATTTTGACCCGCTGAACACGAATCTGACCTTAGTTTTTCCCCTACACATCCGGTTTTTTTTTTAACAGCAAAAAAAGTCGTGTTGAATCGTGATATTTATATATTTATTTGCTGTTAAAAAAAAACCTGACGTATAGGGGAAAAACTAAGGTCAGATTCGTGTTCAGCGGCACAAAATGCAAGGGATAGGTATGGTCAGTACCCCGGCGCAGACAACTTTTTTTTTGTGGGCCTGTGTTATTATCCATCGTTGAACATAAACATGAAACGAGGGCTAGGACAACCAACGCGTATAAGGTACCATTTTATAGCAAAAATGTATCTCAAAAATGTATTAAATACAACGGAATCAAGATATTTAATGAACTTCCCCCACACATAAAAACAATGAGGAAAAAGCGATTCAGACTAGAAACAAAAAATATCTGATCGACAACTACACTACACTTCTACCCATTTTAGCGTGACCTAACACAAAAGCATCACATATCATTTTCTTACTATAGTTTAGCTAATTCATATTTGTACAGGTAACAATATACCGTATTAATAATGTATCATTATTTTACTGCCCACCGACACATTTCTTTTTTTTCTTAAATATGGTATCTTTATGATTTTCACCTCGATATATAAATCAAATTGTTTTTCTCAACATGTTCACTCGCATTTTTATACCCATAGATTTATTATATCAGAAATTACATAGGTATTAGGTATAGTTAGTATATTACAAATGAGATAATCATGACAAATTTACTACAGCAATTCTTTTTGTTAGTATTGCTATATTAATGATGCAACATAGATATAGAATTAAAATAATGTATATACTGCTCGACACAATACGAGGTCTCCTCAGGTGTCATTTTTTTTCATTGTAAACTAGATTAAAACACTTTGTTTTGTTAATTTTGTTGCAGTAATAAATAAATTAAAAAAAAATAAAAATAAATTACAATTATTAAAGTAGTCTATGAAAATGACAAGTATTTTGTTATTATATGAAACGCTGACAGATTTAATAACAGAATACTTGTCATTTTCATAGACTACTTTAATGATTGTATTTTCCGTTCGTATAATAAATAGCTTACTTAAATACGATTTCCAATGTCTCATAACTCGAAAACGGTTAAAGATAGGACTATCATATGTAATATTTTTGAAATCAGAAAAAAAAGAGTAATTCAAAAATTCAACAATATACAAGGCGTTCTTAAAAAATATAATATTGCTTCTTGTACCCCTCAATTTCTGTACGCTACTGTGCTGTCATTAACTTATTAAAGCGGTTCAGTTACAGTCCTACAACTTTTGTCCGAAGCTTTTTTTTCTATCTCCACTAATAACGATCATGAAGGGTGGCCTAAATATAATGAATAACCCTGTACAATGAACGGTTTAGGCATTGTACGTAAAAAATGAATAAAATATTTTTCATTCAAAATTTGTGTACCTATAATGTGTAAACACATTATACAAATTTTTATTGTACAGTGCAGTAATTTTGATTGTATATATTATATTAACTAAGGTTATATTATGAAAATGAAAGATTATCAAACTTTGGACGAAAAATATTTTATTCATTTTTTACGTACAATGCCCTAAACCGTTCGTTGTACATAAAAAATGGAAGAGATCATTTTTGTGCGGAATTTCATTATCTTTCATTTTCATAATAACCTCAATTGACCTCCGAGCCATAGAAAGCGCGATATTCGCAAAAAAACGTTTTTTGTGAACTTTCATCTTGAATAATTTTTATGTAGTGATCTCGTTGCCGATTTTTAATATTTTCTTTAAAACACCAAAATAAATCGATTTAAAAAAAAATGAAGGATATATTTTGTTAGATCAGAAGCCATATTTTTGCCTAAAATGACTGGACTATTACGGCAATATTTAAATTAGGTATATGAGGCTTTCCCACGTTCTCACAAGAATGTACTAATAGTCCATTTACTAAAGAAAAGAAGTTCTAACTTCGTTGACTCAAAACCGATTTTGATAATTTCCTTTTTTTTTTAATTTCGGAAAAGAAGAAAAAGTTTATAGAAAAGTTCCCCATAAGTTCCCCATAGGTGAGAAGAAGGTTTTATTTTTTCAATTATTATTAACAAATAAGTGTTTTTTAACACTCTTAATTAAAAAAAACTATAACTTTTATTTATTTAAACAATTGCCTGAAATTTAACATAGGGTTTTTGGGGATCTAAAAATAAAATGGCGTCTACAATATGGCGTCGAAAGTACAATTTTTTTAAAATTTTTATTAGAAGTCTGGGGGTTTTTGGGGTCGTTGATTACGAATTTCACGTTAACACTCAAAATAAAAAATGGCGGATCCAAAATGGGAAAAGGGTCAATTTTTTTATTCGTATTTTTTCGGGTTTTTTTGGGTCGCTGATCTCAAATTTTGTGTTAAAACTGTTCAAAAATTGAAAACGGTGTCTGAAAAATGGTGGAAACAAATGATAGAAGAGTTAAATGAGCATTAAAGATATTAGACGTGCAAACACGAGTAAAATAAATATGCCATTGAAAATTTTAAAAAACAGATGATTATGAATTTCAACCCCTTCTAAAGCAGCAATGAGCAAACAAAAGGAACTGACAAGCAATCGCGAGCAAATGATTCGCATTCAGAAATGTTTTATTTTAGAAAATGGAGGGAACAACTTCACGGAGGTTTAGTTTAATAATTTTTTTGTTTTCAATATGAAAAAATATATATTGCTTGCCAATTTATCAACCTCGTAGAGCTGCTGTAATAAGGAAGTTAGCACCGGTAGTCGGTCAAAGTTCGCTTGTAGAAGTGACTCGTAATTGAATTTTTAACATTCACAAAGAAATTCGTTGAGCAACGATAAGACCTCGATTGGATACGTTTTCTTATAAGTCGATAATGGCACCGATAAACTAGTGATTATTTTAATTATAACCTTGATTTTAACTATGCTAGTTCTGCTACTGTACATAAATTACTTCTCGTTTCGCCCTAAACTATTTATCTGAATCGTAACAAATAATCACAATTTGGCTTCAACGGTGAGTTTGCTGAAATGTCAAATGTTGACCTATTTATGCTTTCGCTTGCTTTTACTGATTTTCCTCGGTGCGTTTTCACGGCATAGAACGGAAAGTTAGATATTCGCTTTAATTCTCATTACAGTCATTACTAATAATGAGCGTATTATCATTGACAATGTCATTGTGGGAAAACGCTCGGTCTGATTAACTGTTTTCCTAGTAAGGTTTTAATAATTTAATGAGAATATTACACATACATGTAATTTTATACAGGGTGTTACAAAAAACGCGCCAAATTTTCTAAGGTAGTACGTAAAAAATAATAGAGACAGAGAAAAATGTGTGTAACATTTTATACAATTCGGACGGCAACAATTTCTACAAATGTAAATATGTAAATGTAATATATTTTTGGATTAATGTACAGTCTATCCATCAACATTATTTGAAATTTTTGAATTCTTTGAAAATTTAGATTACGATTGCATACAAATACAATACTTTTATTTCATTTGTGGTACAAATGTCTGAACAGATCAAATCAGTTGATTCATAAAATGTAATTATTGAGCTAACAATTTTATCGCAAATCCTCTATTACAATTATTATACTTACTCTTCGCAAAAACGAAGAGTATATTGTATTTGATCGGCACATTTCTAAAATCGTAAACATCGCTCGTAAAGAAAAAATTTTCATATCATTGTGTTAGTGAACGAATTCTGAACAACTTTCAAAATGTCCGTCCGTCAGTCACGTTTCTTGTTAGCACGGTAACTTAAGAAAGAAAAGTCCGATTGTATTGAAATTTAGAAAGTAAGTTAATGTTAGCTAGAGGAAGAACCCTATTGTTTTTGAAGAAAATCGATCAGTAAATAAAAAAGTTATTAATCATTTAATTTAAAAAAAAATATTCTCTTAATTTTTGTCGCTTGTACTAAAATGGAAATCTTGCGAAATATTATTTCCATAATACATTTTTTTTTGTTTATGAATTTTACTAATATATTTCATAGAAGTACGGGTTGAAATATGCATGATTGTCGAAAAATATATATATCACAGACAATCCATTTTCGTAGCAATATGTGGTGGTGCAGCGGCTAAAGTTTCGCGTTGCAATCCAAAGGTCCCGTGTTCGAATCCCACGCAGGATATTTTTTTTTCATTTTAATATAATTTTTTTCACAACAAAATTTAGGATGTCCAAAAACTAACATTATTTACAAGAAAACTGCGAAGAATATCCTATAGAATGTGTAACAATTATATATAAAAACCTCAGTAAATTGGCGAAGAGTACGTTTTTAGCTTATTACTCTTTGGTAGTGGTGACGCTCTGGAATATATCAAATTAATCACAAGACACGCTTTTTAAAAGTATTTGCAGTGAATGTAGGAGAGAGCTTTATATTAAACTAGGAAGCCATGCATCGGCAAATGTGGTCAGTCATCCACAGACTCGTTTCGAGTTTCTTGGTTCTATCAGTAGCAGTAGACTTACACTGACCGAAGTCGTGCTAGTATGCGCTTTATATTTTAGGTTTTCCATTATTGATGCTTGCCTTGGGTGAAATATCGTTACTCTGTGGCTGTCTAGTTATATTAAGTTAGCTTTATGTTATTAGTATTTGTTTAGTTGGGGTTATGATTGCTGTGTTGTATATTTCGTTGTTTCTATTGTTGGTTGAATTAAAGTTTGGTTATTTTGTGTTTATTGTGTGAAGGATATTTTGAGGCGATCATAAATGTGGCAGTTAACGGGGATATAAGTGTGAGATTTTGGGATTTGACCAATGTGTTAGTCAAATTAGGTAAAAGTCTATGTACGTAATATGAAGAGTTCAAGTTTGAGATATTATGTTTTTTTATTGTAGTGCATTGTGGAAGACGATTGGCTACTCTGAGAACCTTGTTTTCTAGTTTGTAAACTGTTTTGTTCGATGCGCGTAATGAGAGGATGCCATATAGGTGTAGTGTAAGTGATAATTGATCTTATGTATGCCTTGTACATCACTGTGGATGTGTGGAGAGTATTGCTGTATCGTCGGCGTATATGCAGAGTACTGTTCTGTGGTCAATCGGTCTGGGCAAGTCGTTATACAGGGTAGCATAAAAGTATGGGAACAGCAGGATAACTTGAAAAATACGAATCCTAGAAGAAAATGTAAATACAAAAGTTGTAGGACATTTCCCTGGAGGACTTTGTATTTGACCTTGACCATGACCTTCAAGGTCGTTTGAAGGTCAAGTGGATTTTTTTTAATGGAAACGAGAGGAAAATTTTTCGTTCGGATATGACCTTCGGCACTTACAAAATTGACCTCTAAAGGTCATCTGAACAGCAGAATAACTTGATAAATACGAATCTTAGAAAAAAACTTTAAATACAAAAGTTGCAGGAAATTTCCCTGGCTATCTGACGGTGACAAAAGAAGGTCCAGATTAAAACACTGTTGTTTTACTTTGAATTCACCTTTTATTCGTTAATTAAAAATTAAGCACTAGGAAGGTACACCTAATATTAGCAAACGCTCAGTATCAACTAAACTAAAAAGTATATAATTAGTTAAATCTGACTTTCTTATACATATGCCATTCATAAAACTGCCTCGTGCTCTTAGTCATCTTAAAGTAACAATATCTACAATGAGATGAATGTTTATAGACACTTTGATTGATTTTTGTTGAGTTTACATTCATACTCCAACAGTGACCTTGGATTTGACCGTGACCACGGCCTGAAGGTCAAGACGATTTTTTTTAACCCCGGAAATGAAACGTGCGGAAAATTTTACGTTCGGATAAGTGCCGAAGGTACTTACAAAATTGAAGTTAAAGAGTAAAGTAAAAATGACCTTTAGAGGTCAATTTTGTAAGTGCCGAAGGTCATATCCGAACTTAAAATTTTCCGCTCGTTTCATTTCCGGAGTAAAAGTAGGGGGATTCCATTTAAAGAAATCGACTTGACCTACAAATTACATTGAAGGTCATGGTCAAGGTCAAATTCAAGGTCACCGTCACATATCCAGGGAAATTTCCTACAACTTTTGTGTTTAAAGTTTTTTCTGGGATTCGTATTTTTCAAGTTATCCTGCTATTCCCATCTTTTATCTTACCCTGTATAGACGTTAATAATATAGGGATCATCCTTGGGGGATGCGGAAAGAATGGATTTGTGAAAATGCCTGGTATCAGCTTGGTGACACGAGTCGGAAAATCCACATCTTGGAGCTTATAAAGTAGCCTAGGATGCCAGATTTTGTCTAAGGCGACAAACCCCGTAAGTGGACCTTGGTTGTAGTTGGTAGCTGACAGATAATCGACAGGGAGGGGGGCACGTGCCACTGAGCACTCATTAATTTACAGTCTCTGACGACGGCATTGATAAAATTAAGTTTAGATTATTATTATCATTGTATAGCGAAAATGAATAGAATGGTCACAAAGTATAAGTTTAAGGATAGGATTTTGTAGAGTGACAGGGAAATATACGTTTATTTTCGGTTTATTATAAATATTTAAAAAATTATAAATGGTAAGTATAATCTTTAAAATAGTTTCAGGTACTTCCCACTTCTCTAAGGAATACAACCATGTACAGTTTTTATCATAAATTTTGTATATAGTTAAATGTCAATTAGGAACTACTATCTTCATTGACAAACTACGATATTGAAATACAACAGAAATTTACAATAAAAAATATATACCGGGTGTAAACGAATAGTGGGCCACCCCTGTAACTTCCTTTCGAGCATGGATTTTTCTGTATTTTGCCAAATTTTGGAAATAATATTTGTGGCCGTTTACGTGGGAAAAATCTAATCAGTTTCAAAAAAATATTGTCTCGTATAGATTTGCAATTTTAAACGCTCGTATCTCCGTTTGAGATGCCAGTAAAATTAATTTCTCTCTGTTTTTTTCGTTTCTCAAGGATTTCCTCGAACACGAAGCCTTAAATCAAAAAACTCTTCTAGGGCAAAATCGTTGTGTCATTCTTCTTAATTACTATTATGTCTCGTTCATATGTTTGTCATTAATAATAAGCGAGATCTAGTAATTAATAAGAAACAATAACAAAGTTACTATTCCATGTGCATCTGTACGCGACTAGAAATCTCGATCGTTCGTCGCTTCACTTCTTGCCCATATATTGAAGGTCAGGTAGTTCTATCATATTATAATACATTGTCTATAAAATAATAATATAAAATATAAAACTATAAGACATAATATAATTATTTTGGTAATTATAATATTTATAATAATTTATATATTATTATTTAAAACTTGTTTGAGGAATAAATTGATTGTCTTCAACATTTATTTATTTCTGGGATAACGCCAATTATAATGATAATTTTTTACTAAATGTATTAACCAATTCGTGTGTCAAAATTCATCTAATCAGTAAAAGATTACAGCGATAACACGCATACATGTGGTGTTATCAGCCAAGGCACAAATAATATGTTCGAATGTCAGATTGAAATTCAACAAATGTCAAATTGAAAATCAATTTTGAAAAATGCCACAAAGGTTTGGTGATGTTTCAACAGATTCAATTAAAAACATCATTAAAAGTAAAAAGTATACGTGGAAAATGTTTTTAGAATTTCGTTCGATCAGAAAATACGAATTGAATGGTGAGTAAAAAATTAGCACCTATAATACACCTAGAGCATTGATAATACCGAGATAATTTTGTCATAGAGACTGCTGAAAGCGTGTTGCTTGGTAATAAGGCCGAGGACTATTACCTTTAAGCAACACGCTTTCAGCAGTCTCTATGACAAAATTTTGAGTATTTATCAATGCTCGAGATGTATTCGGTAAGATAATTTTTTATTCTCCATTCAATTCGAATTTTCTGATCAAACAAAATTCTAAAAACATTTTTCACGTATCCTCTTTACTTTTAATGGTGTTTTTGGGTATATTTCCTATAGTCTATTGTCCATGTACTGTAGAAAGGAACCAAAACGTTAAAGGGTTTTTATTGTTTATTATGTTCAATTGACCCCAAGATATGAAAAAACCGCGGAGTGCTACCATTTAAAGTGGTGCGTTTTTGAGATCGAAGTAAAAAGATTCACTTTTCATATTTTTTTTTTCTCGAAAACTATGAATTTTTTCTATAAACACGTCAATAGAAAAGTGTGTAGAGAATTAAATTTCTAATTGAAATGACACCTTCAGAAGTCAAAATTTTTTTTTTTACAAAAATCCGCCCAAAAAACAAAAAAAAAAAACGAAAAAATGCAATTTTTTATTTTTTTTTAATTTTAGCCTGTAACTATTTTTCGGGTACATTTAGGCATAGACATTGCTGCATAACAAAAAAAGCTGGCGTTTTACCCGTCAAAATGAGATTTTGTAAACAGTTTTACGATTAATAGTGACCGAGATATAGCGTTTCAAAGTTTGCAACTTTTAACTTTTTTTGCTAATTTTTACTATTTTTTTTCAAATTTCTTCCTGTAACTTTTTTCTGAGTGAATTTAGGTGTAGACATTATTATATTAAGGTGAAAGCTGACTTTACGCCCGTTGAAATGGTAGCTTGTACAAGTCTGTACGACAAATAGAAACCTAGAGACAGCGTTTCGAAGAGTGTTACTTTTATTAACTTTCTTCCAATTCTTACGTTCTTTTTTAAATTTCGGCCTATAACTTATTTGTCAAATACAGATATTACTACATGGAATGTACTCGCAGCATTCTTGTTTAAATGGTATGCAATAGAAGTTTATGTGATCAATAGTAACCAAGATTCAGTCTAGATATAGTAGATTATTGTACTTAAAAAATAACTTTTTACATTTTTCCACTTCTGAACTTTATTATATCACGTGTTTTTTTTTGTTCAAATTACTTAGATTAATAACTTACATTATGAAATTATTCAAATGCTGGATTTAACATATTTTCAAAATCAAAGTCGATTTCTTCATCGGCATCTATGTAAACATCGTCTTCCGTTATTTGAGGTACATCAGCGTTTTCACAGTGCATTCCCATACATTCTTTGCAAAAAATGGAGCAATTCATTCCCAATTTCCTGCAACCACAGTTTCCTCTTTTTCTCTCTCTTTCCCTTTCTTAAACCATGATGTCTAGCAGCATCAGTTGTTGGAGGCAATCGGGACAATGAGAATTTCGCACCTGTTGAGTACTTCTGAAATAACTTATAGCGACAGGTGCTTTGGCCATCAATTTTTCATACCGTATAGTAATGTTACAATACATTCAGAAGCAGAACCGATGGCTGCTGGACTTGCATTTTCACACAAAAATTCACTTAAATACTTTCCCAAAAGCAAAATATTCTTATTAATGAAATTCAAGAATTTCTTTTTACTAATACCAAAAAAAGGAAGAGGTTGTATCACAGCCACTGAATGCATGGACGAAGCCAAGGTATTTTTGTAGATGATTAAATTTGAAACTATTATGATTATATAATTTGGCAGTTACATTTCCTATACTAGGTTTAAAAAAATATATATTTTCATTTTTTTCTGGTAATAATGATAGGATAATAAGAAGATCGACATCTTGACCAACTATAACAACATTTTCTGATTGGGATGCCTTATCTTTTGCAGTATTTACAATTAGTACATCTGCATCCTCTTCAGCTTGCCCAGTCTCAATATTATTTTCTTCAAATTTTTGAATTAAATATGAAATAATTTTTTTTTTTATTTTCATTTGCCAAAAATTTATCAGGTTTTGATACTGGCTTTGAGTAATTGTTAGTCTGAACTCCTGGCCCAACTTGCTTGGTTCGGCGTAATCTTTCTGCAGATTTCATACCTGTATTATCGTAATCACTAGGGTAGCAATCAAACCCAACAGTGCAATTCGTGTAAAAATGTTTTAAGTGTTGAATATATTTTTTACTGATTTCTTCAAATGTATCGTTGGTATTCCAAACTATTTTGTGCAATAAAAATCCACCATCGATAATGTAATAAATGTTAGAGAGAGAAACATCATTTATAGATTCGAAAAAATCATAAAGATCCGATTTTTTATTTTTTCTCATGATTCCCTCTTGAAAGATTGACGTTGGATATGGAGATAATTCAAAATCAAAATACTCTTCCAATTCTGAATCAGTTGGTTTGAATAACAGCATCCTTCTAAATAGTGTATCCGCATCAACGACAACATTGTCTTTTGCTACTTGGATTTTGGAAAGAATAAGGATAATAAGGAGAAAAAACAATACTTTAAGATGGGTTAAACTTCTATTGCAGACCATTTAAACAAGAATGCTGCGAGGTCATTCCGTGTAGCAATATCTGTACTTAAAACATTTGACAAATAAGTTATAGGTCGAAATTTAAAAAAGAACGTAAAAATTAGAAGAAAGTTAATAAAAGTAACACTCTTCGAAACGCTGTATCTAGGTTTCTATTTGTCGTAGAGACTTTTACCAACCACCATTTCAACGGGCGTAAAGTCAGCTTTCACTTTAATATAATAATGTCTACACCTAAATTCACTCAGAAAAAAGTTACGGGACGAAATTTGAAAAAAAAATAGTAAAAATTAGCAAAAAAAGTTAAAAGTTGCCAATTTTGAAACGCTATATCTCGGTCACTATTAATCGTAAAACTGTTTACAAAATCTCATTTTAACGGGTAAAACGCCAGCTTGTTTTGTTATGCAGCAATGTATATGCCTAAATGTACCCGAAAAATAGTTACAGGCTAAAATAAAAAAAATAAATGAAAAATTGCATTTTTTCGCTTTTTTTTGTTTTGTTTTTTGGACGTATTTTTGTTAAAAAAAAAATTTTTTGACTTCTGAAGGTGCCATTTCGATTGGAAATTTAATTCTCTACACACTTCTCTATTGACGTGTTTATAGAAAAAAATCATAGTTTTCGAGCAAAAAAAATATGAAAAGTGGCCCTTTTTACTACGATCTCAAAAACGCACCACTTTAAATGGTAGCACTCCGCGGTTTTTTCATATCTTGGGGTCAATTGAACATAATAAACAATAAAAACCCTTTAACGTTTGAGTTCCTTTCAACCCTCTTTTTTTGTACATAGACAATAGCCTACTAATGCAATTTGATTAATTGAATCGTTTACCAAACTTTTGGGACATTTTTATTAATTGATTTTCAATTTGACATTTGTTGAATTTTAATCTCACATTTGAACATATCATGTGTGCCTTGCCTGATAAGTGATAACACCACATGTATGAGTGTTATCGCTCTAATCTTTTACTGGTTGGATGAATTTTGACACATGATATGAAATGCAAAATTTTGATTGGTTAATACATTTAGTAAAAAATTATCTTACCTCGATACATCTCGAACATTGATAAATACTGAAAATTTTGTCGTAGAGAATGCTGTTGCTTAAAGGCAATAGCCAAGCAACACGCTTTCAGCAGTCTCTATGACAAAATTATCTCGGTACTAGGTGTATTATATCCAAAAATATCATTTTTTATGTATGTGAATTTTTGGTTGACAGGGTATGAAAATTTGGATTTAACGTTCCAAATAAAATGTTAAGATAAATTATTTTATACATTCTCTGTGTATATTAAATTTATATAATATGTGTATAGGTAATTAGTTCAATAGTAATTTTGTTTCTCTAATTCTTTTTATTTTTTTTTTTTAAACAAATACTTAACTGATGGATAACGTTTAAAAATTTTGGCATCTCTTACCTTTCGAAAACTAGTAATCTTATCTTCTCTTATCTTTTATTTTGTGCACTTAAATATTTTAAAATGAATTTATTTATATAAAATATTAATTAAATTTGTATCTACTTTCCGTCGTATTCTGGTCACCGTGTAGAAAGTGAATTCTAAAATGTTTTTGTATTGCTCATATTCATATAATATCGGTTCAAAGTCCTTCGTAGTTTCCCCATTAAAACAACAATAAATACGCGTTAAATGTAAAGTAGCTAGCGATACAGGTTAGACATAGACAATCTCCCAGCCGAATAATTAATTCCGAGATTAATTCATATTAATCAGTGACTGGTAGTACTTTAAACTCGTTTTTGGATATACATATTTTAGAATTAACTAGCTCATTAACGTACGTAAATTTATTTCGTAGGGTAATTATCTTGTTAATTTTTTTCCATATTGTTTTTTTAATAGCATATAACTGTTAGTCGTACTTGTCGCCCTGAGACCTGCAAGGACATTTATTTTTTTAAGGGGTCTACAGACGATCCAACCAGCCAACCTTCTCGGTACACTTTCAAAATTGTCATGACAACTCGTAAAAGTGAGCTGATCTGCTGGAATTCCAGCGTCTTCAAAGCATACCGACAATGTTGGCCCCAGCAGTTTTACGAGTTTGTATGGCAATCTTCAAAGTGTGCCGAAAAAGTCGGTTGATAGTGCACGCAAATTAGATTAAAAAATAGTGAATAGAAGAAATAATTTATAAAGTAATAATATTTGAGATGCGTACTCTAGATAGGGTTAGAAATAGATACCCGAAAAGGTCTCCCCCCCAGTTTAGGGGGGGGACGTCCCTAAACTAAACTAACACATCAACCAATTGAAAGTCAACGATCCATAATAGATTTATTGGGAAATGCGAGGCGTATAGTTTCACATCTCAACCATTCCACATTGGCTTGCGATAAATTAAAGAAAATTCAGGAGCAACTTAATATGCCAGAAAAAATTGTAGTTCAAGATATGGCAAACCGATGGAACTCAAGTTATTACATGTTAGAACGCTTGGTCGACCAAAAAAATGCTTTACATTTGTCCATGGTCGATGAAGATTCTGCAGTTAATGACTCTGACATTTTACCAATGGTAACTAGCAAAAAACTTACTAAACCTATTTAAACCCTTTGAAGAGATTACTAAGCTTGCCAGTAAGTCGAATGCATCCATATCTGAAATAATACAACTGAGTAAAACTCCTTCAAATTATTTAAGTAAAGGTGATGTTAATTTCTCTGGAGTCCAAATAATGAAAGATGAGCTAAAAATAAATTTAAATAGGCGATTTAAGGAATCTTTTACTAAAAATGTTCTCGTTTTTGCAACCTCATTGGATCCTAGATTTAAGAAATGTTTCTTTGAAGATGGTTTGTGACGAAATACTCCTAAAGAAATAAAACTAGAGATTGTGAGGAACAATGGATATGTATAAGATAATTCAGAGATTGTCGATGACACTGATGATTTTCCATTGGAAAAAAATTGCTAGACAACCTTTAAATAACGATAACGTTGATAACCAGAGTAATAATGATGATGTTGCTCATGACATGTTTTGGCGAACTTATGAAGAGTTTACGGGTGTGGGAAGTAAATAAATTAAGCCCAGGTAAAATTACAAAGAAAGATTTATTAATTAAAATTGGAAATGAAATTCAAATATACATAGAACTACCTTCAATTGCTAGAACTGAAGATCATTTAGCTTGGTGGGCCAACAAGAAAAAAATGTTTCCCTTCCTGTATTAATTAGTCGTAATGTATTTAGCACCTCCACCAAGTAGCGTTTACAGCGAACAATTATTTTCTTCAGCTGGTAACGTTTATGAATCTGCAAGAAGCCGATTAAATCCAGATCGAGCAGAAAGTCTAATTTTATTACATCATAATTTACCTAAACTTAGCTTTAAATATTAAATAATTAAAGAAATATTAATATTATTACATTTTGACTTGATTACCTTAAAAACTAAAAAAGAAAAGTATTTTTTTAAAATCCTTTATCGGCTATCCACTAGGCCATTGTGATATCTTGAAAAACAAGAAGCAAAAGAGGTGATATGGTTGTCACCCGATATATACCAAGCAACTTTCGTTCAAAGTTCTACTGCTTAGAAAAATGAACCAGAACTATCAAGGACGAATGTAATAAATATTTCCTTGTAATTTAGCTACTTTCTTTAGAATGCTCACGTACAGAGTGTTATGAAGAACAATTTTAAAAAACAGTGAGTACTTCACCCATAATATAAGAAAACTTTTATTGAAGAAAAATTTTTGTCATTTTCATCTTTTTCAGAATTTTTGAACTTTGGAATGTGATTTTTTATACTCTTCGCCAGAATTGACATGATGAAATGATTTTGATTTAAATTGGTGACTAGTACTTCAAAAAAAATGTTAAGTAAGAGAAATATTTATAATCATAACTCTACCTTTTCTTCCTTTTCAGTCACATGTTATTTGTATGTATCTTGAATTTTGTCAGTAAACAACATTATGATTTGATTCAATCGAATCATTTTAAGTTGTTAATCTTTTGGTCTCACTTGTGCATCATTTGGAATATAGAATATGCCAAATTATTAATAGATTTTATTTTAAAACTGTCACCTGACTATTTCTTGTCATTTTGTTTCGCTTAATTCATAAAAAGGATTTATTACAGTTAATGAGGAAATCTACTTCAGAGACAGGATAAGATCTTTGCCAAATAACTATTTGTAGTTATTATAGCCTTACAAAATTATATTTAGAAATTACAGTACTTAACTAACTTCCTTAAATTATATTTGTATAATTACTGAGCGATATTGTTAATTATACACATAGCGACAGGTTAATTGAGAGTTGGACTTTGTGCCAGATACGTTCCAAGCTTCCTTATAAAAATCTTGTGCCAATTTTTTGTCATATTTAGGAGTGACGCGCTTTATTTTGGTTGTCGGGCGAATTAATTGTTTGAAAATATTGGTGTTTTCAATGTCAAAATCATCTAAAATTTTCAACGTTGTTATACACTAACTGTTTGTAAAACCGTACTGTTAGCACTGACATTAATGACTTCAATACTTTGCCTTTGGGAATAGAGGAAGGTAATACAGGGTAGACCTGGCGTTTTATGCAGATGATCCTTCCCCTGTAGCACAAGGCACACGTCGATTGGGCGCCAATGTAGGCACCAACATGTTGGGCCAATATACAGAGCGACAGATTTTGACAATAAACGCACAATATTGCAATCAAATATTGGTATATTAGATATGACGATTGACGTCATATTTAAAGTAACCATATTTGAATCTTGCTAATGGGGGACATAATGGAAAAAAATTTCAAGTTTCAAAACTGATGAGCAGGGAGGAGAAATACTAACAAATTTTGTTGTCCCTGTTTCAAAATTGATGAGCAGCGGGAGAGAAATCCGAAAAAAAAATTGCGAGGGAGGGGGGAGGCAAAAATTTAAAACCAATGCGAAGGTCACACTTTTGCGGGATGGTTCACTTTGCGGGACAGGACCTCGAAAAACGAAACTATCTCTCCTAATCTGAGACGAATTGTCACCTTAGTCATATTGGATACTAACTTTGGCACCATATGGGATACCAACATGGGTGTCATCTTGAATACTACCATATCTAGGCGCTATTTTGGATACGAACGTAGGGGCCATGTAGTTACACAGTGTGTTTAAATTTCTGACATGGAAATTCATGCAGTAGTATGCACAGAGGTGCCTGCGTCAATTGGAATGTGTCGTAATCAAAATCTGGAAATTTTAAAAACAATGTACAGTGTGTCCTCCGATTGAGTTCGCTATAGGTGAAATGGACAAAAAAATTTCGATTTTTTTTTCATATTTGGAGGTTCATCCTGCTTATCAAAAAGTAATTTTGGGTGTACTTTTGTTTTTTTTTTAAATTACGTAGGCCATGACAATTAAACAAAAACGAATTTCTTGTTAGGTAAAGTACCTTTTCTGTAAAAGATTAAGAAAAATGTCGTTAAGGAAAGTTATTGAGATTGAAAAGTTAAAGTCCTATGCAAAATTTCAAGAACATACGCCTACTTTGATGATTTTGATTTATTTAATACAATTGCATTTTACGAAAAAAAATGTTTGCCGGTTTACTACAGTGTTTAATCTGCCAAATGTCTAGAAAATAATTTCCTTTCGAGTAAATAATGAAGGAAACGCTTTAGTAGACCGGCATACATTTTAAAAAAATCAGAAAATCATCAAAGTAGGCGTATGTTCTTGAAATATTGAAAATTTAGGACTATAACTTTTTAATCTGAATAACTTTCCTTAATAACATTTGGCTGTATCTTTTACAGAAAAGTTACTTTACCTAACAAGAAGTTCGTTTTTGCCTGTTATGTCCGAGGTCATGTCCTACATGATTTAAAAAAAAACAAAATTACTTTTTAGAAAAAAAAAATTCAAATCAAAATACCAGACAGAGAGGACTGGAAAAACGGTCCTCCAATATCGGCGTATACGGGCAGCTTCAAGACAGAACAAGGAGTCGGAGCTGGGATGAGGACGAAAACAAAAATCCCGATAAATCTAGTAATACACCCCACAATATTTTAGGTTGAAGTGGCCGCTATACAGTAGTGTGTAAAGGAAATAATGAAGCAAGGAACTGTAAACCAGTCAATTGCCATTTTTTCCGACAGCCAAGTAGCGCTAAAGGCACTCGATTCCATGCAGGTCGATTCAAGACTAGTATGGGATTGTCTAAATGCCCTTACAGACCTAGGAGGTCAGAACAAAGTGACCGTGGCATGAGTACCAGAACTCGAGGGACACAGGGGAAATGAGAAGGCTGATGAACTGGCCCGGAAAGGCGCATCTAAGGCCCTAGTAGGACCGAACCCTTTTGCGGTGTGGCTAAGCCACGCATACGAGCATCCATTAATGAATGGGTACAAAATAAATCTCTAGAGTAGTGGAAGAATTTCCCACAATAGGGACAGGCCAAAAAGTTCATTAAAGAACGATGAGCCAAATTCAGGGAAGACCTACTACGCCAAAATAGAAAGGCCTTTAGGATAATGGTAGGTCTTCTAACTGGACATTGTAGGCTTAATAGACATATGAGTCTAATGGGCCTGGCAGATGATGCAACATGCACATTCTATCAAGAGAAAGAGGAAACCTCAGTACATGTGCTGTGCCATTGCGAAGGCCTAGCCAGACTGAAGTTCCAACTACTTGGCGAAGAGAAACCAAGAGCAGATAGCTATACCAAGGAGCACTTATCAAGGCCTATGGAGTCTGATACAAAAGACAAAGCTGGATAAGGTGCTCTAAGTAAAATTAGACAAGGAGTGCCACAATAGATCCACAGGTGGTCAAGGCCACCAGCTCCTTTTTCAGATCTAATCTTTTCTACTTTTTAGAGAAGTAGAAGAAAGAATAATATGAAAATTTTTTTGTCCATTTCACCTATAGCGAACTCAATCGGACATACAGTATTTAAGAAATTGAACAAAAACGCAAACAAATAAAAATTTTATTGTGATAATTACATAAAATATAAAGGAAAACTTAGAAACAAAATTCAAATCGATTTCTCTGAAACAAAATCAGTAAAAAATAAGCTTACTTAATTATAATTGTATCCCCGTTGATCTGTTTCGTTTCTTATCGATTCGCGAGATTTACTTCCCCATTTTTATGTGATGAAGTATGCTGATATTGCTCGTTTTATTGACACATCTGTGATTTCTTTGAATTGGCTATGAACTACCTCTATAACAGTAAAAATCAGTTGACTACCTAAAGCAAACCCACTAGTAATATTTTTTACTTACTAGATACTACGCCAAAAAATTTTAGGTTTCACACCGATTTCTTCTTTTGTTTACTTCTACTGTATAGAACATAGCTAGGTACTTCCTTTTTCATTAGTTGGATATTAATAGCTATTGTGTGGGTGTCCTCTCCCCACAAATATAGAATTTAAATCTAGAATATTCCCTGCATTTTTCTCGCATTTTCCTATTTTTCTGCTAATTGCTGACTAGTTCTTTGCCGGTAGTAAAAGTCATGTCTTTAAATATGTTGTTTCCTCTTCAGAAATAAAATAGACGCACGATTGCCAGTCATACAAAACTGGCCATCAGCTTTTGCTCGAATCTTCTCAAGTGCGAGTTGATCTTTTGATTCTCACGCTTGATGCTATTTACATCGCACCAAAGACCGTTGATCTTTTTGAGACAAAAATGCTGGAATATTAAAAACCCCAAGGAATAAATTAAATATATCATACTGCCTTAGTGCCTAATATTAGTTTCTACATATTTTGTCAATATTGGTTTAATAATGTTAATACTGACTCTGATTTGCTAACCTTGGGAAAATATTGGCCCATTGTACAATCTGTCTATAAAATAATTACGCATAGGTAGGTATTTAGATGAATGTAAGATACAGGTAATTTGGTAAATATCGTCGTACCTACCTAAATATGCATGATTTGCAAAAATATCTTGGATATTATACACCCGTTGTACCACAACTTCTACATTGAACGTGACAGAAAGGAAACAAATAGGTACGCCAAGCCTTTGTAAGAATGTGGAAAATTACCAAAAACTAAACGATGTTTACTATTAATTACTATTTGAATGGTGGGAAAATGCACACGTACCTATTAAATTATTTATTATTTTATTATTATATTATGAATAAGAAGAATTTTTAAACCATTCAAATATTGTCTTGTTAGTTTCTGGTATTTGGTTTCTGATATTTGAATGTAACAAAAAAAGGTCAAAATGTGCAATATCAAAGGCAAAGGAAAATTAATAAAAAACTAAAAACAGTGAAAACTTCTCTGTACATTTTTTTAGAAACATTTCAATGTTTTTTTTTTAGATTCTTTGTAAAATGTCAAGCTTAGTTGTGAGATAAAAGTCGCTGTAATTCGTAACTGATAATGATCCTCATTATTGTGTTCTAAAATTAGTTGATTCTTGTCAATAGCTACGAAAACATCATTGTAAAGCCTGAAAATAAAAGCGGCACTAAGTTGAATCCTTGAGGAGCACTTATTATGTGACAGAATGCAATTATGAAGATAAAATTGCTACAAAACTGAATTTAGAGGTACAGACAAAAAAAATTTAATTAATTTAAGGTATAGGTATCTATTTTTTTAGAATTTGATTGATTCATCATGGGTTACTTCGACACACCCAAAATTTTGTACACCAGATTTCCTCTTCGACGAAGATTGCACAGATTTCCTCGGATTTTCTCAAAAATTTCCTGAGATTTCCTCTTTGATAAAAAAATTTTTTTGATGAGCAGGATGAGAAATCCGAAGAAAGATTTCGAGATTTCCTCGATTTTTTTTAAGTTTTCCTCGGTTTTTCTTCTGAGTGTACACCAAATTTCCTGAGGTTTGCCCTTCGGATTACTTGAGATCCATAAATGACAGAATTTATCTTTTAAAAGACACTTCCGCCCTTCTAAAATAAACAGCAGTAGCATTTATCTTAATATATGTGTTTAATTTATGTCAATTTTTTAAATTAAATATATTTTTTTAATAATTTTGGTTCATAACTTTTCAAAACTATTTGTTTTCTGAATATCTAACAAAGAAATTCCAGGAAAACTCAGTGATTGTTTTGGGTCAACAATGTGAAAATACTAAATTAGATACTTACATCGTAAACACCGGATCTGTATTTGTATTTAAAATTACAATTGAATTAACCAGACCGTCTACCTCTCCAAAGGTATTAAATAGTAATCAGCCTGATGTAGTACTGTGTTCGTTAATTATGTTTACATTTTACTAATCATACACCTAATTTCAATTTTTCCCACCGCAATTACTAAAATGTGTTTTTCATTTGTTTCGCAGGTGTGGCAGATGGTGTGGGAGGGTGGAGGGCGTACGGGATCGATCCAGGGGAGTTCTCCTTACACCTGATGAAAACCTGTGAACGTTTAGTTAAGTTAGGCCGTTTTACACCAACAAATCCATCGGATCTTTTAGCGAAAAGTTACTACGAACTGTTACATCATAAGAAAGCTATATTAGGTAAGTTTGTAGTGTAAAGTGAAGTTGCTAACGCTAGGGGTTGGAAGATGTATCCTCTAACGAGTTGACTTAAGTTGCCAGCTAATACGCCTGACCTGACCCTTTTGGATATTTATTTTCATTTTAAAATCATTTAAAATCTAGAACAGTCATTATTATACTCTTCGCAAAAACGAAGAGTATATTGTATTTGATCGGCACATTTCTAAAATCGTAAATATCGCTCGTAGAGAAAAAATTTTCATATCATTGTGTTAGTGAACGAATTCTGAACAACTTTCAAAATGTCCGTCTGTCCGTCTGTCCGTCTGTCCGTCCGTCTGTCCGTCCGTCTGTCCGTCCGTCACGTTTCTTGTAAGCACGATAACTTAAGAAAGAAAAGTCCGATTGTATTGAAATTTAGAAAATAAGTTAGTGTTAGCTAGAGGAAGAACCCTATTGCTTTTGAAGAAAATCGATCAGTAAATAAAAAAGTTATTAATTATTTAATTTAAAAAAAAAATTTTTTTGTTAATTTTTGTGGCTTGTACTAAAATGGAAATCGCGAGATATTATTTCCATAACAAATTTTTTTTTGTGTATGAAGTTTACTAATATTTCTTAGAAGTGAAATATGTATGAATGTCGACAGATATATATTACAGACAATCAATTTTCCTAGCAACAGGTGGTGGCGCAGCGGCTAAAGCTTTTCGTTGCAATCCAAGGGTCCCGTGTTCGAATCCCGCAGGTTGGATTTTTTTTTTTCATTTTTTTTTCATACAATTTTTTTCACAACAAAGTTTATATCACAAAATTTAGGATGTTCAAAAACTAACATTATTTACAAGAAAACTGCGAAGAGTATCCTATAGAATGTGTAACAATTATATATAAAAAGCTCAGTAAAATGGCGAAGAGTACGTTTTTAGCTTGTTAAAATTTAAGGTAGTGAATTATTTAGCTCCAGAAGTTTTTGTCAAATTAGGGCCCATGCTAACCTTCAACAACGTTTGCAGTAGTGGACAAATATAAACATAAACATATAAATTTAAGAATTTAATGAAAGAAACCTCTACTTACTACTATGTGTAGTGTGTTTGTTTGTTTGTTTTCTTAGCGTTACTATGTTGATCTGATTTGAAATGTAAATATACGTTCGTGTGTGTTTATTTTCTGTAAACACTGGTTTTGTATATTGTATAAATACTGAAGAGAGGTAATTCATTATTATTTTCTTTTAATTGATGGTTACGTTAATCTGATTTAAATATAATTACCTTGCTGTAAGGTCATATTGCAAACATTTCATCTACATATCTCCATCGTACAATAGGTTTATAAATTAAATTATTAATATTGTTTTCTTCAAACTTTTCCATAAAATTGTTACTTAATAATGGAAATAATGAAGAACCCACGGGAATACCATAGGGTTCGAACTTGTATGGAAAACCTGAAGAATCTAGAAAATTCAGGGAATTTTAAAAACCCTAAAAAAAATCATGGAAATCTCAGGGAATTAAAAAAAAATCGTAAAAGTTAGAGAATTTTGAGTCAGAATATGGAAAATAATACACTGCTTATGAGGTACCACTGTAATTTTAAATTATTTTTAAATTTCGACTCTTTTATCAAATCAAAAATTTAAAAAAAAGTTATTTGATTATCTAAAATTACCTTTGATACAAAATTATTATTGTGTCGTTGAAAAACATTTTTTCGCCAATTGACAGCAAATACTAATTTTTTTTCGGCCTACCAGAAAATACACCCTTTCTGGAGAAAGGACCCCGCACACATAGGGGAAAAATGGCTTCCGTCAAGTTGACCGAATTTTTGATATGACGTTGAGTCTTCATCCCTATAAAAAATTTTAGTAACATTGGCGTCCAAAAAGCTCTCGTTTTTAAACTGGACCACAAAGAGTTGACAAAATCGGGATTTTTCGATTTCGCGTATGTCACGGGAGATCGGCGTATTTTGTCGCTACTATTCACATCGGCGCAGGCAATGTGGTGTTTTTTGTATATACATATTTAAGTTTATGTAAAATATAGTGTTGTGCTCCGCTCTCTGCCTTGTCCAGGATCAACGACAGGGGCGTGACGGATTTCTGATTCCATGTGTAGTTTGTCAGTGTTGTGCATGTGTGTGTATGGTGGAGGAGGTGTGTGTAAGTGGCTATGTGTGTGGGTGGATGTATTTGTGTGACTGTATTCTTTGATTACTATGTTACGGTTCTAGTCCTCATTAACTATTAGCTGGTCGTTATTTGGATTCCACCTGTTACCTGCATCTTTAATATAATTTAGAAGGGCACGATCGGGATATTTTACAACTTGTTGGTGCCTAGCATATCCCAAATACTATAGAACACTGGTTATGTGGGCACAGCACTCCAGACTTACAGGTGCAATAGTATCCTGCGATTGGGCCCTCTTGGTCTTGGTCCATTTCATGTTCGTCAATATTTTGGATAAATAAGATCCACAATTGGTACTTCGTAGCGTTTATAAATCAGCAATATATTCTTATCCGAAGCAGTTCTGGATCATCCCTATTTTCGTCGAATTCAAATATTTCCGACCCGTCGAGATCTTTTTTGTCTTGAACGTAAGATGGTGCTAAACTTAACTGATATATTCCTGTTGTTAAACGTTGTAGGTACTCCTAATTTAATCGTGGAAAGCCTTGCAGATGGTTTTCACCAAGCCTGGTCCAAATCGCACGTCTTCGTTCCAAGTTTTCGACTTCAATGTATATTTGAAGTATATTTATATCATCTATTTTTTCTTTCATCGTTTGAGCCAATTCGACAGTCTTTCGTTCCATTAAAATTAATTCGTGATACTTGTTGATCATCGCGCCAGCTATTAAATAAAAGTCTCTCAGGTGAAGGACGTGAGCTCCTGGAATAATACCGTCGAGAAAGTGAAATATTGATTTGATGTGTCCATTTCGAGCTTCGACAATCCATCTCTGAATGGTCACGATTCTTGCTTTATTGGCTTCTTCTGTTGTTAATTGGCGGTCTCCTGGTTGTATACTCGGTGGCATTTTATAGTCAAAGTTGAGTTCATCGAGAAAAGGAATAATATCACGGTATCCTCGATCGACAAGGAATATATCCTCTTCTCGAAACCAATTTCTGATACCCCCAATGTTCTCTTGTAGTTCAGTCCGAAGCATTGCGGCATCATTATTTTTGCCGTCGGCAAAATAGGGTCCTTGGATATCTAAAATATAACCGTTCGTTGCAACTAGTAATGCAGGTTTCACCAAGTGCCGACCTTTGTGTATGGAATACGATTGTCGCAATGTCCGGTAGTTGCCCGATTTTTCAATATAACTGTAGGTACCATCAACAATGACGATAGCTTTGCGATTGTTAGGATCAGCATTATACAAAACGTTAGCGAAATCTGTTACATGTCTGTCAATAAACTGTTCGCGAGTTAAGGCGTTGAGGCCTATGTTTTCACGTGCAAAACGCATCATTAATGATCTTCTTACAACGCCTATAGCCATGCTGGCAGCTTGGCGAGTAGTATAAGTAAATATTACTTTAAGGAAATCATCTGATATGCCTTGCCGTAATTTACACAAAAACACCAGGAGATCCTTTTTTTTAACACGTCGTTGATTACACAGCCACACAAAAAAAATAAAGTGTCTTGACCCCAGAGACTGACTAGGTAGACTTTATGTTTTTCGGGTCGCTGAATCCGAATCCGGAGTCCATTTGATCCCATGTCATCAGGTTTAAGGTCATTTGAAGGTCAAATTGAGATATGACCGTGAAAAATTTCGTAAAAAATTTATGTTTATGTTTTGAGGTTACTGAATCCGAATCCATTTGATCCCATGTCATCAGGTTTAAGGTCATTTGAAGGTCAAATTGAGATAGGACCATGAAAAATTTCGTAAAAAATTTATGTTTATGTTTTTGAGGTAGCTGAATCCGAATCCGGGGTTTATTAGATCCCATGTCATCGGGTTTAAGGTCAATTGAAGGTCAAATTGAGATATGAATCCGAATCCGGGGTCCATTTGATCCCATGTCATCAGGTTGAAGGTCATTTGAAGGTCAAATTGAGATAGGACCGTGAAAAATTCCGCAAAAAATTTATGTTTATGTTTTTGGAGGAGTTTAATCAGGAGGTTTATTTGATACCATCATATCAGAATCAAGGTCAAATGAAGGTCAAACACATGAAATTCAATAATACAATCTTTTTTGACCCCGGATTCTGAAAAAGCAGAAAATTGTACGTCCAAATACATCCTGAACGATTCATGGAACCGATTTCTTAGGTCATTTGTTGGTTATCAAGCGGTTAAATGCTTATTTTCCATTTCTTAGCTGATATATCGATTGTAAATCGAAAACTTGCGTCTATGACTGGTGACTTTCAAGTTTTTGTGGTCGCTTATCACGATCCCGGTATCCATTTGATACCATGACGTATAAACCAAGGTCAATCGAAGGTCAAACGCCATAATTCGAATGATATAAATTTTTTAACCCCGTATTCTCAAAGAACAAAAAATCTTACGTCCAAATACGTCTTGATCTGAGTCACATTTTTAAGTCCAAAGACCTGAATCCAAATCTGCTGAATTCAATAGCCTCAAAATTCAATAACCCAATAACCTAATAGCTCTAAAAAGCTAATCCCGTAGCTAAAAAATGGGGATTACAGATGATGAAAGCTTATGAATCCGTTTACTCGAATGACCACATTGCTCAATAATCCCATAATTTTGTTACTTAGTCTCTCATAGCAAAAATTCTGTTCATTATAATTAAAGTTGTTGAGCTTCACAACTCCAAACCATGCCACTGTAATAATGGAACTCATTTTCTCGCTCTGCAACTTATCATTAAATTTATTTACATGGAACAACTTTTACACCCAAATTAGCATAGCGCTTGTGTCTGCATCCAGGGCACCTCCTCGCGGTGACGGCGGGCAACGGAGTAAGCCCGTTATGATGTAGAAAATCCGTTCACGCAACCTCCTCGTGGTGTACATCGGGTAACGCTAATGCTGACGGTTTCACAATTCAGTTGAAAGATTCAAAAGAAATCTGCATTTGACCTGCAGATGATCTTTCAGGGTCCAAAAAATTATATCATTCGAATTATAGCGTTTGACCTCAGTTTATACATCATGGTATCAAATGGATACCGGGATCGTGATAAGCGACCACAAAAACTTAAAGGTCACTAGTCATAGACGCAAGTTTTCGATTTACAATCGATATATCAGCTAAGAAATGGAAAATAAGCATTTGACCGCTTGATAACCAACAAATGACCTAAGAAATCGGTTCCATAAACCGTTCAGGATGTATTTGGACGTAAAATTTTCTGCTTTTTCAGAATCCGGGGTCAAAAAGATTGTATTATTGAATTTCATGTATTTGACCTTCATTTGACCTCGATTCTGACATGATGGTATCAAATAAACCCCGGATTCGGATTCAGCAACGTCAAAAACATAAACATAAATTTTTTACGGAATTTTTCACGGTCATATCTCAATTTGACCTTCAAATGACC
Organism: Rutpela maculata; assembly: GCA_936432065.2. NCBI lineage: Eukaryota > Metazoa > Arthropoda > Insecta > Coleoptera > Cerambycidae > Rutpela > Rutpela maculata. The sequence continues at coordinate 26,560,153 of OW386290.2, forward strand.
TTAAACCTGATGACATGGGATCAAATAAACCCCGGATACGGATTCAGCAACCTCGAAAACATAAATTTTTTACGGAAGTTTTCACGGTCATATCTCAATTTGACCTTCAAGTGACCTTAAACCTGATGACATGATATCAAATGGACCCCGGATTCAGATTCAGCAACCTCAAAGACATAAGTGTGGCTGTGTTATTTGTCTCCTTCACAGGATCGCAGTGGTTATAAATTGAGGTTTTGATAATGAGGTTATTGTTCGAAAGTCTTCGTCTGAGAAAATATTCGGATCAGTCAATTGCTCATCTCTCTTAATCAACGCCTTATTACGAAGTTCAGTAAAGAAGTTCAAAACTTTTATAGGTCTATTTGGGAATTTCATGCCGTCGTAAAATAATCTTAGAAGAAATTGATCATTATCTAAGTGGTGGTTACATAGACGAAGAGACTGAGGAAAATAAATGTTAGTATCAAGATATATTTGGACTCTTGCTTTAACGGAAATGCGACTAATTTCTTTCAGCAAAGTATTACTTTTCCTGCCTAGACTGGAAAGTAAGTAATGAGTACCTACTGAGCAAGCAAAATGATTGGTCGCCATTGCAACTAAATATTTGACACTTTTTAGCAAGTGACATTTACTAAGAACACAATTACAGAACATTTCCAACAAAAATTAACAACGGGTTTTTAGTTATTTTTAACATTAACAGTAATATTGGTGTAATTTTGAATAAATATTTTTTTCTACGATTGTGCTGAAAGTCAAATTTTCTAACTTCAAAATGAATGCAGAAAATATCACTTTGCCGCACGCCGTGCGGCAAAGAATTTGCCACACGCCTTGATTACATCTTCACGCACCGGAATAAAATAGTGTGTTTACCTTAAAGAATTTTATATTACTTACTGGTAATAACAATTAAATTCTATAAATGTACATTAATTACACATGAATTGCAATTACAAAGTCAAATTTTCTTACTTCAGAATGACAGCGGAAAATGTCACTTTAAATAAAATCTGACAAGCAGCAAATTTAAAATTTTGGAAAGACTTTGAAAAGGGAAATAACTTCAGAAAAAATAGTATGTAACACACGTGTGGCAAGCTTCATTGCAAAACTCGTATGATAGGAACACTCGCTGCGCTCGTGTTCCTACTTTCATACATCGTTTTGCAATGAAGCCCTTGCCACACTTGTATTACAATCTACTATTTCGAAACTCGTAAGAACTTTTGCAACTTGTCAAACTTTGATTATTACGGTGACTTGACATATGTCAACACGCAACAACTGCGATTTTTATGAATTTTTATTGAATTTATCACAGCAACAAAATTAAAGAGATTTTGGGAATGGGGTTATTTCATGTGCGTAAAAAACTTAAAAATACCTACTAATTTGAACAGTGAAATATACGAGGATAACGTAACAGCAATTAAAATCACTCTGATGTTTGTTAATTATTCATAAATCCACAAAAAAAATCCACTTATTTTAAATTTTATTAACGCGTGACGTCAATGGTTAGAGGCAATTTTATTGTTGTTAGATTGTTGCCCTGTCAATACCGAATGTACAAATACTAATGTTTTAACTTGTTTTTCGGTTTGCAAATTATTAATTTTAGGAAATGCGAAATATTTTCGGCCATAACTTTGTTTTTTATGTTAGAGAAAAAATAAAAAAGCTTAATCAATATTCTTTGGAATAGTGTGTACAAATATTTTGAAAAAATTGATAATTATCGAGATTTCTGGGAAAATGGAAGAAATTTCACGTTTTCCGAGAAAATGCATGTAAATCTTAAAAAAAAACAATTTTTCCAGGAACGTTTGCGCCGAAGGGCCTCTAGGTAATACATATGTTATTAAGAGCACATCGTATGTGAGATCAAACGTATTTTTGAAATTAGATATTTTTGCACCGCTTTCAAATTGATATTAGGTAATAAGGTACAGTTCCTTGCCACCAATAGGTATGTAGACAGGTATTTGTAAAACTGAGTGGAATTTAATTTCTTACTTTTTAGAGATATTTTTTGAAGATTTTTTGGAGGTGGTTCGAAAAAAAATGTTTTTTCAACCTTTTTAGTACCTTCTTTAAGGACCCTGCACTTTTTAAAGGTATTTTGGTGATCAGTAGATTTTTCTGATTTTTTTATATGTTAATTCTTGAGGTATGTTTACCAACCCTGCAAAAGCACAATCATATGGGGGTTCCTAAGTTTATACAGGAGAGGGCGTTGAAGTTGTCTTTGTAAGTTTTATATTTGCTTCCATTCCGGTAAAACCGTTGAAGTAAAACTCACCGGGAACGATACGTGTATAAGTACGTGTCATTTATATCATAAAACGATTATTGTATCACATCCGTTTGTACCGGAAATGACGTAAATTGCAGATTTCGCACCAGAATTGGGGGTACGGCGTATAAGTATCTGGATATACCTATGTCTGAATTAATAAAAGGCGTAATGACATATTTTTGCCACATGTATACAGCGTGATTAATTTTTGGCATATACAGGATGATGCAGTTACATCCATTCGTAAACCAAATAAATTGAGAAAGAGAGTAGACACAATAACGCAATCATTAACAATAAAACTATAGCAAATATGGTAGTAGGATGTACATATCAGAATTAAAACAATACTTTATATAATTTCTACATAGTGAAGGAAACTGTTGTAAAATTTTCTTTATGTTGGGCACCATGTGAATGTTATACAGGAAAATAATACCCTGTTGTCAGCGGCGTAACTAGGTAGGGACTAGGGCTCACTTTGCTCCTCCCGCCGTCATGATGTGGCGCCCCTTTGGAAAATCAGGGAATTTTATTAACGTTCATAACATTTTTCGCCCCCCGCTCACCAAAAAAATTTCATTTTGCGCACTTCTTGCTCATCATTTTTTTTCCATCTTGCGTCTTCTCCCGCTCATTAATGATTAGACCTGGAAAAAACTTCCAAAAGTCCTTTTATTTGCACCATATCGCCTTTTAAGCGGACTGCCCTCTTCGCCCCAAAAAGCTGGGTACTCCACTGCCTGTTATTTGAGAATTAATTGAAATTACCGGCGACTTCGCCAAATCTTATGAATATTTTCGAAATATAAAGTCGGTAAAAGAAATTGTTTCCAGTTTTTCGAGCACTGTTTGGTCACCTTGCACTAGATGTAGCTTTATAAATTTAGTAGGGGGCCACCGCCGGACCATAATCTACAGTTAGCAACAGGTTTGACAGAAATCGCTTAAGCTACGTCAGAGTAATCATTGAACAGATATAAAAAAAACATGCATACGGGTCGAATTGAGAACCTCCTCATTTTTTAAGTTTTTTGAAATCTCTTAAAAAAAGTAACGAGTTGTTGAAACAGGGCTTCTTCTGTTCTATACATCGTCATCCTTGATGGGAATTACCTAGAGATAATGCAACGTAAGCGATACGCAATCTGGTGTCCTGTTATGGATCAGAACAAGGCGGTGGATGACACCATATCGCTGTACAATGTTGCGATGTTGACTCATTATCACATTTGTGCATTTCATCTCTGATACGAGTTTCAGTTATATCGGTCAAATAAATGCACACTAATCACTATATGCAGAGGTTCAAATGATTAATAAATTAGTAAATACGGATCGACCGATATGATTTTTTAGGCCGATATCGATAATCGGCCGATACCGATATTTACACGGCCGATTATCGGCCTTAGGTTACTCTGTCTCTTATTTCTAAAATCTGAAAATTTGCTATAAAAAATTAAAGTATATTTTGCTCAATATTATTTTTGTTTTTTATCCTCCCTTGACAGAAGTATAACAGCGGACTTTTAATTATCTAATTCTAAAAAGTAATTCTTCCAATGTGTCGTGGATGGCTATTCCTGTGTGAAACCCTGAAATGGGGATGGTAGATACCTATCTTGTTTAATAATAAATTTTTAACTAGAGGTAATTTCTCTGGGCAAATTATTATGGTTTTTATGTGTGAAACAGATAGTTTGTCGAATTTCTATAACGTTAGCCTCATAGCTAATAGATGACGACTTTAGAAGACAATAAAAATATAAAAATTTCTATATCCACTGATATTTGGACCTGCACAATAATAACAACCCATTTTTATCTTTCACTGCTCATTGGATAGACTTCAAGAAAACGGAAAGGTGTTCATTTGTGTTATGTTACAAATATTTTCCAGGTGCACATTTAGGTTTACTTAACTATTGCCCAGAATTTGAACAATTTAATGCAAGAATGGAAATTAATTTGCAATCAAATCCTCCTAGTTTTAGCCGACAATGCTTCCAACATGATAAAAGATATCGAAGAAGCTATAACACATCAACCTTGTTTTATACATATATTACAATTAGTGATACAGGATTCAATTGAAAGTCAACGATCCATAATAGATTTACTGGAAAAAGCGAGGCGTATAGTTTCACATTTCAACCATTTCTCATTGGCTTGCGATAAATTAAAGAAAATTCAGAAGCAACTTAATATGCCAGAAAAAACTTTAGTTCAAGATATACACGATGGAACTCAAGTTATTACATGTTAGAACGCTTGGTCGACCAAAAAAATGCTTTACATTTGTTCATGGTCGATGAAAATTCTGCACTTAATGAAAAGGCCCTGACATTTTACCAATGGGAACTAGCAAAAACTTACTAAACCTATTAAAATCCCTTGAACAGTTTACTAAACTTGCCAGTAAGTCGAGTGGATCCATATCTGAAATGATACCACTGATTAAAACTCTTTCAAACGATCTAAGTAAAGCTGATGTTAATTTTTCTGGTGTCCAAACAGTGAAAAAAGTGAAAAATGAGCTAAAAATTAATTTGAAGACGCGATTTAATAGTCTAATAATTATAAAAATTTCCATCACAAAAAATGTTATCTGAGATTTTCCTTCAGTAACTGATAGTGGAGGGGTTATACATCACAAAACCACAAAAATCCGTTCTGGGGGTGCCGCGCAACCCCCTCAAAAAAACCACCCATTCGGTGAAAAAAGCCTTATTTTACTGATAACTCGTTAACCGTTGAAGATATAAAAAAATTGCTCATCATAAAAAGCTTGGCTAGCCATCCCTATTACTATCCCCACCCCATTATAAAAGGGGGTGAAAAAAAAATGATTTAGTATGTGTACAAGAATCAAAGGTCTCAAAATATTCTTTTTACTTTATCCATCCCCACTATCACCCCCTATCACTACCCCCACCCCACTGCCGATGTGGGATATCGTTTTATGGGATTTCAAATATTATATTATTAAAGTTCCATAAACAATTATTTCCACATACAAATACAGCGGTTTTATTTGTACTTGTAATCAAAACCTAAGTATTCCTTGCTGCATGAAAATTTTATATTTTGGTGTTATTTTCTCAGTTTTGTGTCATTTTACTACTATGATTCGACAGATACCGATATTGATATCGGTATATCGGTCATATCGGCCGATATTGGATTGTAATACCGACACCGAGGTCTTTTCTTTTTTAATTTTTAAGGTTAAAAACAAGCCAAAATGTAATAACATTTATATCTATTTAATTATTTAACACTCAGAGTTAAGTTTCGGTAAATTGTGATGTAATGAAATTAGACTTTTTGATTTTGCCGTCAGCTTCTCTTGTATAATATACTAAATACCAATTTTATGGACTCTTACCTGCTTAATTTACCTATTTACACTCATTTGCCTCAATTTACCCCTCAACCCTTCAACGGAATAAGATAAAAATATAATCTAGTTCCAGATCTCGTTAAAATACATACGTGTACTAAACAAGTCAATATCTTAAACGGCTCTAGAGTAATCGTGCGCACAAAAAAGTTACAGACAGACATTTTTCTTTTGCTCAAACTTAAAATCTGGACTTCATGCCATTCTAAGCCTATTTGAACAATAAAAATTTTAACATTTTTTTTGTCGTTACTATACTTCCACCTTCCACTGGATGTGGGAAGTAGTATTGAAAAAGTTCTGCAACGACTAAAACATTGAACACTATACTTAAATTCGTTTTACAAATAAGTTAGTATCATCCGGAGATTGAACAGCTCCCGATGATGCCAACTTTCTTTGGAAAACGTTGAGTGTACTACATATTCAGTATTTCTGATACTTGCGATTTTTTTTTAATAAATCGACCCATTGGCGAAACCAGTAACGTACAGAGCAATTTTACACTCTAGAAATTTTAATTATTCCACAAAACAATTTCACGCTCTAGAAATACTGAGATTTTTTCTTAAATATCGGTCAGCACTGTTACACAATATACGGACCAACATCGATTGTATTTGTCGATTCCTTTTCTTGCTAAAAACTGTACTATTATTTACATTAATTATTATTATTAATACAGATATAACAATAGTAAAGTATCACACGTGTATGATAACTGATGTAAATATAATTTTTATAAATAATTTGTTAGTGACGTTCTCTGTGACGTTAACAAGTTACATATGTCGATAAGTTCTATATTTAATAAAATTGTCTAGGTACCGCTGAATAAATCGATTTCAATATCTGTAACAAATCTTCGGTTACAGTCTTATATGCCTGCACATAGTCTCATTGTCTAGCATAGTCTTTTGTTGTTCTAAAAGTGCTGAAATGTTATTTTTCAGTCGTGAGATCAATCGATTTAAGCCAAAAACTAATTAGTGCTTTCTGTTTGCGACAGCATTTCACTTATATATTAAGTACTGAGAGACATACGACATTATTCAAAAATAAACTGTTTCGCAATCAAAATGAACATTGGAGATTACTTCATTCTTTAGTGATATATCGGACATACATCCAAAGATTCCAAATCTTGATAGAGGTACATCTAAAATAAAATCAGCAGAATTAAAATAAGCGCATTATCGAGTTTTTCATTGAAAATAAAATCGGTAAAGTATATAATATATTAGGAAAAACGTGTTCTTCCTAACATAAAGAAACCTATATAGAAGAAAATTTGTATTTGAAGATAAGGAACTATAATAATTATTATCTTAATAATGTTAATTTATGTGACAAATATGCTGGTCTCGTACTCATTAGGTGTCCTTGGTTAGACAGTGAACATTATTAGGAAAATTGAACGAATATGATGTAAAACCAAGGTCATTAAAACTACTTAAAAGTTATTTCGAAAGTAGGAACCAAGTCACTGCTTATAACGGTATGGCATCAACGATAGCGGGCATAGACATGGAGTACCTCAAGGATCCGTCCGTGGACCCCCGTTATTCTTGATCTATGTCAATGACTTACCACAATATGTTTTAAATGCTAAATTTGTGTTGTATGCAGATGATGCTACTAAAGTAAATTGTAATGAGAACCAGATTCAGTTGGAAAATATAATGCTGCAAACACAGTCGACTATTTCCGAATGGTTCCAAGTCAATGTCTTATGATTAAATGATACCAGAGCAACAAATATGGTATTTTCTACTCGTTATATTGAAAAGTATGAAAATTCAGATAATGTAAAATTTCTGGGAGTAGTTCTTGATCCAAAAATGTGTTGGGGCCAACATGTGGACTATGTTTCAAAAAAACTGGCAAGATGTGTTTATATGATAAACAATCTCATAGGGGAAGTATCCTTAAAAGTCATTAGGACAGCTTATTTTTCATTATTAACATGAAATATTAACAGTTCCTTATTTTTACATCTATCGGTGCTTGATATATGTTAAAGAAAACATAAACGATTACGTCGTTCATAGGAATGTACATGGGCATGATACAAGGTTCAATAATAAGGTATCCTTGAGATTATCATTTTCGGTTGACGTCACGCTGCCGCGCCGGCGTGGAGGGCATCCAACTGATATTTTGTTTTCTAGAAATGGGTACAAGCTGTTATTTTTTAATAAAATGATAGGTTGTTAAATAGCAACTCATCTCTAATTAATTGTTTTCATTTTCATTGCCTGTTATTGGATGAGGTTTCGGGTGCCCTCCAGACAGCTGCGTTAAAATCAGCTGACCGAAAATGATCTATTAGAAAAAAAGTAAAAATGGACTTAACTACTTTGGTCCCCTTGTTTTTTAACAAACTCCCATTGCATATTCTTTACCATACCAACAGTTTTGTGGCCAGGTTAAAAGTTTACTTATAAACGGAGCTTTCTATAATTTTCAAGAATTTTTTTCGGCCGATTTTGCGAATGAAATTGTATGAAATTTTTATTACTAATTTTAAAAATATTTTAAAGTGTAAAACTTAACTGTTATTTTAATTCCGACTTGTCCAAACTATGTGCGTGATTTATTTGTGTTTATTAATGGTATATCTTCGATTATTATCAATATTTTTGTATTATTAGAACTTAACTAATTTGTCTTGTGTGAAACTTTTATAAGTTTGTAAGATTGTGAAATTATGTCCTCAAAATTTGCCACAGAACTTCTCTACTTCACGAGATCTAGGAGAAAAGCTCTTATTAGTTTGGATTGTCTGTAGGCCAGAATAACACTGGGCATAAATAACTATGATGCTTGCAAAGAATAACAAATGGGCGTTCTTAGAGCCTCTCTAAGAGCCATTTATAAACTCCGACTACCAGAGCTCCCGCCTGATCCTAAGCAAGCAGGTATTCCTCTAAGGCCCGAGGAAGATAGAAGACTTAAAGCTAAAATCACAAAGGCAGAGATAATGAAAACCTGCTGAGGCGGCACATAGATAAGCAGATCGATGCATTCTGTCTTTTATAAAGAGCTACGAGATTAGAGAATGTCTTCTGTTAACCGAAGATTTTATATTGGTGTTAGGTTGCAAAAATAAATACCCGTATATACCGGAGTGTTATTTTAAAAGACAATGTCTACAATCTACATGCAGAGCTTGTAATTCACATGCTCACACTTACTCTTGGCATGTCCCGTTCATACAGTGTCATCCTATACCACCAAGCACAACGCAGCTCTTAGAGTGATCTATTATCACATTAACCACGCTTGTGGCATCAACCCAGATCCCATCATGCCGTACGTGCCTAAAGAAATCAGGCAGTCTTAAAAAAACCAAGTGTAGGATGTAATAAAATTACTGCCTCCCGACAACCCGAGAGCTAGATGCCACCAAGCCAGAATTAGTGTTTCTGAATTTAATTGAAGAGCTAGTGTATGTCATTGAGTTCTCTTATCCAGTAGAGATAAATGTTATAATGAAAGAAATCCATGAACGAAATAAATGAAGAAACTTGATCAGATTTAGTGAAATATACGTCATTAAATTGGAGATCTTACTGACTGGCTGTCTTGGAAGTATCAGATCGTCTTTTCCTTGGAACTCAACATCATTTCTGTCTAGATCTGTATCCACGTCACCGGCGGCCAAAATGCAAGAGGCAGCACTACTTGGTTCACTCCATGTTTTGTAAGATCGCACGCGCTTTAGAAAGCGTCAACACCACACTGAGCCACACATTTCACCATTATTTGGGATGACTTTGGAAGGCGAATGAAGATTAATGGTGATGATGTCTATTTATAATATAAGGAACTAAAAATAAAAACAACAGTTATTCATGAAAAATAAACAAATATCATGAACAAGAACATAAAATAACAAATAATAAAGAATATTATTAATTTGATTTCATTCTGGATAGAGGTGTTTCATTCAGGTCACACTCTGAGCCTTCATTCTCTCTAATTACTGTAACAGTTACTGTTGATTCTTCAATTTTACTACTGTGTTTTTTAGTGTTTACATCTTCAAGCTGTCATATCCACTTCAAGATTTCTTTCTTAATTGAAGTTGTTTGGTTCAAAAATATGAATAGGTATATAAACAAGCTTGGTCTCGTTTTTTGTCTCTTAAATGATTTCTAATTTAATAAGATGATCCTGAAGTCGTATCCCTTCTTTTCCAAAATAGTTTTTTTTATTCAACGTGGCTGCGGGTTTCTTAAGCGTTCCAGTTTCTTCAAAATTTCGACAGCGATAGCAATGGTTGTATGGTCTCTTTGCATTCTACACATATCTAAAGCAATATTCTCCTTATCCCTTGACATTCTTGAACTAAAATACTCCCTCTATCAAGTTATGACTTGATTGAATTACTCATTGAGTGCTATCATCAAGTGGCATGGTGAGTTTTTTTTCCATTCGCTGCCTTGCACAGAGCTGAAGGCATATGTTTATTTCGTAAATATTTGATTACTTTCTAAATATGTTCAGTTACACCAGGAATTTGGATACATTGTGCCAACAAAAATACGTGGGCTAATCATCTACAATGTAGCAAATAAATGTCAGTGTCTCTCCACAGCTGAGACAGAGCCAGAAATTAATCATTTAATGAATAATAATTTACACTTTCCATAATATGCAGATAATTATTTGCCGTGGCTGATTTTTTCGAATTATCGTCGAAGTTTTCTAAACGTTTCGGTATATCTGTTTACATTCTCTTGTTGTTCTAGCTTTTAGATCACGAATGTCCTTTGGCTGAGTTTTGCAAAATTAAGTTTTTAAATAACCCTAGAGAAATAAATCAAGCGGCGCTAAAATTAGAAGATTTTGCCGGCCATTCTTGAATATCTTTCCCAATTCATTTCCCAAGTAATCGTTTCATTCAACTATTTTCTCACAAGAACAGTATGTTGATGAATTGCGTTTTTTTTTATCAACAAACCTCTCAAAAGAAATTAATGTTTTTTTTGTTTCTGCTTAAAAATTAGACCGTTTATTTTGTAATCGACATATGTTGTATTACTTACCAAGTTAAAAAGAGACATATTTTGAACATTTCTTAAATTAGGTTTGTGAATACAATTGCCAATATTCTATTCTTTTTTATAATTAATTATTTTTTATTTATTTGCTTTTATCATGATTAGAGAATATTAGTTAGGTATTATGCAAATCACAACTTACACACTTTTTTATTTATTATGAAAATACCTACTTTTTGTATATTGTTGCCCTAATCTGGGCACGCTAATATACTAGTTAGGTAAATACTTTAAAACACTTATTATTGGAGAACCAATCAAAACAACTACTCTCCTAGCTAATACTGACGAAGTATTGAATTACATGATAGGATTCTTAGCATTTTAAAGAAAAAAAATATTGAAAATACTTAAATCATTTATTTACATTTAGTCATTCACACTTTTTTTTTTTTAATATGAAATTATCTACTTTCTGAATACTGGTACCTTAACCGAGTCACGCTAATATGCTGCTTAGGAAAACACTTCAAAACACTCATTATTGGAAAACCAATCAAAACAACTACTGTTCTAGCTAATACCGACGAAGTATTGAATTACATGATAGGATTCCTGGCATTTTAAGGCAAAAAAAATATATTAAAAATACTTAAATTATTTATTGAAATTCAGTCATTCACAACAATTATTATTGAACCTTACATTCTATTTCAACTCTAGAAAAGTTGTACAAGTTTTTTCGAACTCGTTAGTTCTCATCAGTAGAGTATAGAAACATTCATTCATTGTTTACAAGCCTATTCTTGATTTATTTTTTACAATTAATTATTTTTTATTTATTTGCTTTTATCATGATTAGAGAATATTAGTTAGGTATTATGCAAATCACAACTTACACACTTTTTTATTTATTATGAAAATACCTACTTTTTGTATAGGGCAACAATATACAAAAAGTAGGTATTTTCATAATAAATAAAAAAGTGTGTAAGTTGTGATTTGCATAATACCTAACTAATATTCTCTAATCATGATAAAAGCAAATAAATAAAAAATAATTAATTGTAAAAAATAAATCAAGAATAGGCTTGTAAACAATGAATGAATGTTTCTATACTCTACTGATGAGAACTAACGAGTTCGAAAAAACTTGTACAACTTTTCTAGAGTTGAAATAGAATGTAAGGTTCAATAATAATTGTTGTGAATGACTGAATTTCAATAAATAATTTAAGTATTTTTAATATATTTTTTTTGCCTTAAAATGCCAGGAATCCTATCATGTAATTCAATACTTCGTCGGTATTAGCTAGAAGAGTAGTTGTTTTGATTGGTTTTCCAATAATGAGTGTTTTGAAGTGTTTTCCTAAGCAGCATATTAGCGTGACTCGGTTAAGGTACCAGTATTCAGAAAGTAGATAATTTCATATTAAAAAAAAAAAAGTGTGAATGACTAAATGTAAATAAATGATTTAAGTATTTTCAATATTTTTTTTCTTTAAAATGCTAAGAATCCTATCATGTAATTCAATACTTCGTCAGTATTAGCTAGGAGAGTAGTTGTTTTGATTGGTTCTCCAATAATAAGTGTTTTAAAGTATTTACCTAACTAGTATATTAGCGTGCCCAGATTAGGGCAACAATATACAAAAAGTAGGTATTTTCATAATAAATAAAAAAGTGTGTAAGTTGTGATTTGCATAATACCTAACTAATATTCTCTAATTCTATTCTTTCTCGAAAAAGAGCAAAGTCGTGCTAAAAGTTATGAAACCTTGCGATAGGTTAATTTTTGATGAGGATGTAAAAAGGACAAATGGTGACTTTGAAACCATTCCCACTCAATATACAAATTAGAAAATAAGAAAAATCAATTTTCCACCCCCTGGGGTTGTCACAATTCACTTTTACCATTGTCCTTGATTAGCATCCTCGAAAACGGGGGCAAACGTCTTTAACAAGAAAAAAAAAAAAGAAACAGTTTTACACCCCCTGACAGGGTAGATTCCAGTACAAAAGATTCTGGAATGATTTTTATGTGCGTTGTCCGCACCTAAATTTTGCTCATGAAGCTGGAATAGCATATAAATAGGTATGGAATGTTTTTGATGCCCTATTCAAACAATTGCTCCCAACATCAACATCCACAATGTTCTGATGCTACGGATACCATTTTGAATTAAAAGTATGTGAAAACGTAGTCAGGAGGCACCGCTTATAAGTTATAAATGTCGTAGTTTAATTAAAAGAAAAAAGTAATTTATTTTTAACCGCAGTTACCACATGAGTATATTGTCATCAATATTGACATCAGCTAACTATCGCTGAAGCATTCAGTTTACTTTCACATAGAGACTGACATAGAAACAAAGGAATTTTATGAATTTCTATAGATATTGGTAATCATTCCGGAAGAAAAGAAACGCTATTACATATCCGTAACAACACATTTTTAATAAATAATTAGCGTTTCACTTTGTATATGTGACTGAATTTATTGATGTTAGTTATATATAAATATTACAAGAAAAGGACAGCTAAATTGGTCAATTTGTCTTGTACCCTGTAATAGCGTAGATGACTGATGAATCATTTCATATACTGGTCTATAATAACGCCCATGGGTTTTATTTTTTCATCGGATCAAATATAGTTAATACAGGAGCAGTTGCTATAATATTTGCAATTATTTGCGTGTAATATTGTTATTATGTAGATTACACCCAGTTTTTGAAAGAGATACAGGAATAAACGTTATTTGAATTGGTCAAACGCAATAACGTTGACCGATCGGAAAATTAAAAAAAAAAATGGTGGCAGTCTGGCAACACCGCTGGTGGCTCCGGTTAGTTGTTAGTGCCGGTTGAGATTTGATTGCGTTTTATAAAATCTTGTTGACAAACTCGAACTGACCCGACACTAGCAATAGCAAAGTCCGACAATTTCGGCATTGCTATCTCGCTTTTTGATGCGTGTCACTATTGCTTTCTCCGTTGAGATGTTTGCAGCTTTGTCATGTACGAATTCCTTTGGGTTAAACCATCTAGGAGTTGATGACCTTTCGACTCTCGGAACTCCAAGAAATATCGTTGTCACCTTCGACTAGAAAGGATACGGCCTTAGAGGCGTTCAGGCATAATCCCACGGATGACAGCTTCGCACCAAGCGAGTGTCCGAACCTGCGGTTCCTCTCGTACTGAGCAGGATTATCTCAACGAGTCATCAGTAGGGTAAAACTGTTTCACGATGGTCTAAACCCAGCGCACGTTCCCTATTAGCGGTCAAACACTTTTTGTACAGTACTAAGTTCAATAAAACTCACTATGATATAATTTGATATTGTGGAAACTATAGGAGACTAAGACCTTAACTGCTATTAAACTTTGATAGCTGTCGTCTTTATATTGCACATTCTCTTATAGACGTTTCTCCTTTAGAGCACCAAAAAGAGGTCGAGGACCGCTTGGGATTATGAGAGGAAAGGCTACATTTAGCTTCATTCACCACCATGGATCACATATTTAGCAGTGGAATACGTATTTTAAACTTTTACGTTTTAAGATTTTAATTTCACACAATTAATTCGTATTTACTTTGACAGTATTCGATTGAGATGATAGTTGACAGAAATTTTCTAATTTTTGACAAATTTTCACCCGCCATATTTTATCACTGTTGTTTTGAAAAATACGGAGTCAGACTGGAAAATATTAGGACTTGATTAGTGGTAAAAAAATCACCCTGTAATTTTTTGTGTGATGGATACGAAAACTACACACTATCAATGGCAAAAAATATATAATAAAATTGTTGAACATCACCGTTATCGTTCTTAATAATATTTTTTTATAGAGGAAATTTTTGCTATACGTTTTTTGTAATTTTTTAGGCGCCATTAAACAGAAATATGACAGTTTATTTAATTTTTCTATCTACTGATTTGTGTAATGTTCTGTTATGCTTATTGCCATTGTTAGAACAGTAACCATACGCGTACATAGAAAAATACGATGTTTTCCAAATTGCAAGATATTTTCTAGTTTATATAACATCCTGTACCTTCGATTATGATTGTAACATGAACATGACATGATACACAATTTTTGATAAAAATGTTTGCGTTACTTTCAAGCAACATATTGCATTAAACAAGACTGTTTTATGTATGTTTTACTGTTTCTGCCCACACTAAACGAGAAAGATAACTGAGTTAAACCCTGTTTCTGATTTTTTTGTTTCTATTATAGACTAGTTACTTAACATTGAATTTTCGTGAACATGCGCATACTTTTTATAATATTGTCAAATAGACCGGCAGTTAGTGACAGATTGTTGGTTATGATTTTCAAAGGGCGTTATGATTAAAAGTATTTTAGTATGCATATCTTGTAAAGCTCTCGATAAAATCTTAACACGCCAAAACATATGTAGAGTACTCTAAATAAATTGTTTATATTTTGTTTATGGCAATGTTTTTGCTTTTATTACTCATGTTTTTAATGAAATCTAGTTTAAAGGTTCCCGTTTCACGTTTTTCTTGAATAACTCGAAAACTATGACCTCTGGCGAAAAAGTGTCCATATGCAAAATTAAACTAGATGAAATTTCCTACAAATAAGTTCGTATTCATTTTTTTCTTAGGATCAATACTTTACGATATACAGAGGGTGGAGAAATCGCGAATTTAAAAAAATCGAGTTTTAATGACATAAACGAAATTTTAATACTAAATGAATTTAAAACTAGCAGAAAAACTATATTATTAATAATACACGAACATTATCTTAAATCTAAACATTTTAAAAGTCATCTGAACCAAAATCAGTTCAAATTCTATTTTTAATTTGTCAAATCATGACAATGATCTATAACGTTACAATGGATTCCAGATTTTTATGTGTGGTCTCCTAAACAAACATACTTTGTCCAACACTATTGCACTTAGATGTTGTACAGACTATTCGGTATGAACCGACTTGGTCCATCCGTCAGGTAGTTTTAGGTGGAATTAACTCGGAAAATTTTGATATTTGGTATAATTCTAGAGATGGGTGTCTAGTACTAAAATTCATGTTTTGCACAAAGCAAGCACTGCCGCTCGAGCCGCCATATTGGCAAGATGGCCTCCAAATACGTTTTTTTTTTCAAATATCTCCGTTACCGTACGCTCTACAGTCAAAATAACCAAAATTAAAGAATAGGAAATTTTCTATGAAACATGTCATATGTATGTTTTCTCTGAAATCAACGGTTTAGGTACAGCTGTCGAGAGAAGTTGAAAATGTTCGTTTAGTTTCGTCTAAAGGCGTTTTTTTCATCTCCAATAACTCCCGAGGAAATAAACATTATTTCGTTTACGTCAATCTCATCCCATACGTTGTGCAAATACCATTCCCAATGTCCACATTATTAACACGCTATCCGTGATTCATCGTCCATGAGTAAGCCCTCCAATAACTTTCATCGTCCTCATTAGCGTTTGTTCAATGGTCATATCTCACCAGCAGACCAAAACTTATTGGCGCGCCTGATTGTGAAAAAGCCGTCTGTTGTAAATTTATTGTACTCATCAGGAGTCTTTTAAGGATATCGTATCTTGCAAATATAAATGACACGATTTTGCATAAATATGATGGCTGCTTACTTGGAAATAAGGCAGCATTTTCTGCGCAATTTCTAGGTGAAACTGCCAATTACTCATTCTTTCTGCTTCTATAAACTGCTTCACCAAAGTTACCATGAGAAAATATTGCACCCACAGTTCAGCGGTAGGTCCATACTTTTCCAATTTTGCCAGTCCTTCAAATTTTTTAGTAATCGTTTTAAACAAACCTTGGTGATCCGTTGAGAACATCGTAGATCTATTCAAATTACAAAGAATGTTTTCCATGGCCAGGCGTTGTTCTTCTGTAAATTCCACAGTCTGCAAAAAGCAATGATAACAAAAATAACAGATATGAAACGTTACTATACTTGAACTATGGTCAAAGCAATACTGAAAAGCGATAAAGGCAGAGACTGCACATTATAAAAACGACGGCGCCCGGCCGGCGGAGGTTTGCTTTAGTCACAGGTAGACGCGACACAGGTAAGAAGTAAGTAGAATTTCGGTTGAAAGGGTTTTCAAATAATAATCCAAATTGAATTCAATAGCCCCATGTTCATTAAAACTTATAAATTTAAGCATATCGTTAGGGAAAGTAAAATGAATATGTTTACCTTTAATCGACTTTGTGTCTAAACTATTGATTTTATAAAGAACGTGTATATAATTTTGTAATAAGTCTTTTAACTCTAAAACACAAGGTAAAGGAGATATTTCAAAAAAACTGTTTTTGGCGGCCAACTTGGCAATATGGCTACGCCGGCGGTAGATTGCTTTGTGCAAAATGTGGATTTTAGTTATAGATACCTAAATCTACAATCCTGCCAAGTTTCAAAACTTCCCGACTTAATTCCTGGTAAGGCCATTTTACAAGACCTGCCGGGTGGACTAACGGGATATTCTCTAGATTGGGGAAATATTGCGTCCCTGAATGATAACTTGAAAACCACATAATTTTTTTGTTTTTGATTTTATGCCTATTACCTCTAAAGCAGGCTCTACTAGGCCACATTTGTTTATTTTATTTTAACATGAACAATTGTGTTTAAACAATTACTTTATGGTCAAAATGTCATTAACATGGCATGTCCTCGGCAGATTTTTAATAGGAAATTGTGTATTTTACACGTCTCCTTTTATTGGAATGAATTATCATGGATGTCCTTCTTGAAAAGAATGTTTATGCATTATTATATAATTTTACTGATTACCTAATTTTATTTATGTAGTATTTTACAAAGCGATAAACTTTGTCCTCCATTTTATTGTCATTAACATGGAAATAAATTTACCTTTACAATTCTCAATTTAACGAATTTTGTGAAAAATGATAAGTGTTCATACATGTGTAACTAGCGTGCGAAACAGTCTACAGAAGATTTGGAGTAAGATTTGGAGTTGTTCAGTAGTGTTTAGACTCTTGAGAGAGAAGGTTTGCTGTACATTGATAAGGTTATGTTAATTGTGTGTCAATAACATGGTTACTGTAAGTTACAATCCCTTTAATTTTGAAAATTATGTGATTACTTAGTTTCCATCAAATACTTTAAGTACGCAAACAAGCATTTTAGTGAAAACATTTTTTATACTCAGTATTAACTTTAAGCTCCATTTTGTCATTAACATGGACGGAATTACTTGTCATTAACATGGACCGATAATATCCATGCTAATGAGCGGGGTCCATGGTAGTGACTTTTTTTTTAATTTGCAGGATATAATTAAAATATTGTGAAACGGAGCGAACTAAATTAACTGACGAAGAAAGGAAGAAAAGAAAACGAGAATGTGAGAAGAAAAGACGTGAGAAAGTAAAAAATTACATTTTACATTTTTGATAAAACATGCGTTGCTATAAATTATAATAAATATAAATATTCTTATAACAAATGTTGTATTATTTTTTATTATGCATAATAAAAACTATTAATAATAATCTAGCTGAAACTAACGTTAACAGATTTTGTCATTAGCATATACAAGTCATTAACATGGACAAGCCTGTCATTAACGTGGAACCATGTATTTTTTTATAAAAAAAACTAATTTTTAAGCTCTGTTAAAGATAGCACAACAATATGCTAATCATTTCAACATCATTTAATTTTTTTCAGATTTTTTCATTGAGGTTTTTTTTTTATATATTCAATAATCAAGATTGCTCCAAATCATTTAACATCAAACTAACTTTCATGTTAACCATTAAAACATGATTTTTAAAAATTCGCGATTTTTCCACCCTCTATCGTAAAATATTGATCCTACATAAAAAATTAATAGGAACTTATTTCTAGAAAATTTCATCTAGTTTAATTTTGTGTAAGGACACTTTTTCGTTAGAGGTCGTAGTTTTCGAGTTATTCAAGAAAAACTTGAAAAGGGAACCTTTAAACAATCCCCCACCCCCGCTCACCGGTCAGTACTTTTAGTATGTTGTTCAGGATAACCCCCTCGACAACTGTACAAAGATTGGCCTCTACACGAATTATTTCCCTTAATCGGCCTTTTTTGGATTTCGTTGACTGGATTATTACCGTATAAGAACCCAGGATGACTCTGATTCATTCCTTGTCGTCTTAAGAATATACGCATCATAATGCCCTCTGAAAGGCATACTAACTAAATCACAATCAAAAATCTGTCACTAACTGCTGGTTTAAAAATTTTCTTCTACAAACAGCACCATAAAATCTCTGTCTAAATATCAAGTATTCCAGCGGATACCAGATCCTCTTAAACGCATAATAAACATTAACCTACGTTAATCCTTTTATTCCGGTTTTTATTATTCTGTTTATGCCTTGGGTTTCACATGACTACACGTCACATTATATCACGTTTATACTAATACCCGTTAATTCTCTGCAAACATCAGCCACGTGAAACAGAACGTGATTTTTATTATTATTAATAAACTTTCTATATTTTTGGCAGCGAGTTTGACTGGTATGCTACGACGTTGACTAGGTGATTAATAATTTGGGTCAACGTTAATTTTTGTCTGTACTTTATTTTTATATCTATTTACCTATTTTGAGTTTGGTTCATCTAATATGTTTTAATAAATAAATATACCCCATGGAAATAAGGAAAACCATGGTAGATAGAACCAAAGATTTTGCATGCACTCTTAGATACTATATTTGTTCTTGTTGATGATATAATTACAGCAATAGTAATTTACGTTACAAGACCGGAAAGTGCTATTTTGCAGGTCGACCCAAGCAGATTCCAGGGCGAACCGCAGGTGAGTCCTGGAAGCTTGGGGAGAAATTTTTTCAAGTCTGAACCCTGTAACAGTTCAATTGTGAGATCAAACACAATGTACAATACTGCCAGTTATGTGGCTAAAATGAGGACGCTGTCTTTTTCTCTCCCTCTGTTTTAAACTCATTGCATTTGAGAAGTCATTTTGCCATGACAAGACCACCATCTTCGCTTCCAATTTGTATACTGCAGAGACATCTGCAAAATTTGCAAATTTATTCAAAAAGTCTTGACTATACTCATATTCGATACGAGAAATTAAGTAAAACAATCAACCTTGCCTATTCGATGTTAGATAAGTGTTCTTTGACAGAGAAGGAAGGGGTTCTGTAAATTTTCCAGATCGGGGGTAGCTCGTCTCCTGATGTAGGTGTTAGACCTTAAACTCTAAAAGTTATGTTTGATTATGTACTGTATCTTGTATGTTCATAACTTTTTTTTATTTTTATTGGTAGCGCAATATCCAATACTCCTGATTAAGTATTTTTCGTATTTGTTCATTCAGATAAAATTTTATTACGTGCTTTTTAACGTTTTCGATGTCCTTGGTATTATTACTTTCTGTTCATGAGGTATTCTTGGTGAGAGCCCAAAGGAAGACATGAAACAACTCTTGCATTGCGTTGTTTCTATATCAAGATTCCGATCTCAAAAAGTTAAGAGGGGATTTCGAAGACTTGTTTTCAGAAAAATATGTGCTTCCGATGGGTTAGACAATGTTGAATTTTACAAATATACATAAAATGTATGCATTAAATCAGACTATTATGTGGTATGCCTATACGAACTGTTTGCTTTCAATATCCTTATTACTCGGGGAGCCCATCCTAGCTGTAGCCCCCCGATCCTAGGAGACAGTGTTTCTCATAAAGATTAAAGCCTAAAGAACAATTTTAGACATGTTCCAAAAAAATGGCTGTACTTTCAAAATGGCGGCCATATGTTAAAAAAATGCCAATGTTGTTTTTGTCATTTAACACAAAAACTAAAAAAGATGGAAATTTGTATATCGGTAAATCATTTAGAGGAAATAACTGTGACAATTATTATTATAAGGCGTATAATAAAACTTTATATTATTAACATAACAAGAAATAAATTAAACGGAAAAAAATTAATAATAATAATAATATTATAATTCGCAGAATTTAACATGTCTAAAAGGAAAGATAAAACCCTAAAAATGTTACTTTCTCCCAAATATACGAAATATATCCGAACATTTCAATATTGATGAAAAATTAGTCGCATCATTAGAGGAGTTTATATGTGCCATATATGGATCAAAGAAATGCGCTATCGTGGACGAGCTTCGCCTAATTGCCATTAGACAGAAATGTGGCGACAAAGATTTATCTTTATCAGTTGACACTAAAGTTGATTTTTCTTCGATTCCACCATCAAGAACTTTTCTTATCGAGCATAAAGGAGGGTTTACCAAACGCGTATTTGGCGATTAGCTGACGAAGATGTTCGCAATATTCCAAAGCCTTGGAATTATTATGAATGGCAAGAAAATGGAGAACCTCTTTGGTGTTCAGCACATAAAATATTGGTTCAATCGCTTACTGAAATTCTTCAGGAGATGATTCCAAATCAAATCATAATAGACGAAAGTGAGGATGATAACGATATCATAAATGAGCAATAGAGGAAGAAGACTTGGAAGAAATATTCGATGTATCGGGAAACAGCGATAGTGAATCTGAGAACGAACGGTGTTACTTACGTTTTATATTGAATTTTATATTTTACTTTAAGAGCTGAATCATTTATCTGGAAAATGGTAACTCCTATCCAAATATTGTACAGGAACAAAACGGAAAATTTTATGCACTTTGTTTTTCCCGTAATATACTTACATATACTATACTCAAAGTATATTGAGAAATAGGCATACGGTAAAGCAACATTTAATGCTACTATTAACATTTTCTGACCTTTAGGGCGATCCTTAATATAGACAGTGCTGCATAGAAATATCTCATTTGTTTCAGGGATCGCGTAAGGAAGTTAAACTACTAAAGCTGAAAGCTATTCCAAGCTAACTCGATTGTCTGGCAGTATCATTGCGTAAATGTTACGGAAATCGTTGTGGGGTATCTCGATTCGCCTTCGAAGTTAAATTTACCCTTTTTTATGATAATATAACGAAGATTAATCTTTCAGCATGTCTTCGTAAACTTCCATATCAGATAATTATCCCTTAAAAACTTCAGTTTATATTGGAAAATTCTCACCGCTAGCGCTGGGTTGGATAAATTATGTCTTTTAATTCTTATTTTACTGATTGAAGTTTGAAAAAATTGTTATTGTAGAAAACTTTATAGTCGAGTTCTTTCTTTTCAGGAGAATCGACTGCCTTTTGCAGAATAAATAATAATAAATTTATTCAAAACCGGCCTAGGTATACAATACAATAATAATTAATAATATATAAATATATAATATAAAAAATAATCACTGTATATACACTTCCCATCAAAATTAACGCACCAGTAAAAATCGGCCACAATTTCAAAGTTGATTTTCTCGCGTACCGTTAAACTAATTTTGATAATTTTTTTCGAGTATACAATACAGAATGCAAGAGTGATTCTAAGTACCCTCTGATATTTGAAACACCCTGTGAGTTGCACTAGCTACAACAGCGGCCGTCTACTACAATCAAACTGGAGCCCCATCTTTCCTGAACAATTTGTTTTTTGATTCACGACATTACATCTGTTTTCAAATGAGATACACAGAGAAAGATTAAAGAACTTCAGTTTAATGTAAAAATTTAAAATCTTAAACTATGTAGGTCATGAAAAAAATAAATAACAGATGCGTCAAAGTCACAAACTGTCTTTTTTCTAATCTATTTATTTAACGTCGGCCTATTTCCGCTACCAGGGCCTATCACTGACGCCAGGAGACGAGCTACCCCCAACCTGGAAATTTTGCCGAACCTCTTCTCGTAAGAAGAGTAGGGATCTTTTACTTGCCTAACATTTAATAGACAAGGGACCGCCTGCTTTACATCCCCCCCGAAGGATGGTATATCCACTACGTCGAGGGGGTAATCACTTATGCAATATGTTAGACAGGTATATGTGCAATGGTATGCAATATCGTGCAATATGTGTGCAATATTGCAATTGTGGGACACATAATTTCAAGTGATTGGCCCCCTCGCACTACGTAATCCTCGTCCTGAAATTACATAGCTTCCGCGTATACACTGATATATAAGCCACTAGAAGGTGGGACGAGATCGCTGTGTTTCCCAAGGTGGATTTCACCCATCCAAGTACTAACCGCGCTGCACGTTGCTTCACTGGAGTAAACTGTCATTTTCGTTTAATTTGCTGCAAGGGTTGTCTGCACAAAGTATTTAGATTGGGGTAAATCAGACAAATGAACCCCGTAAGGGTAGAAACAAATTAATCGATTTGTGAAAACGATTATTGTGGAGATTATTATGGGCTACGAATTGAAGTTTTCTCCATGCGTGAATTTGTATCTAAGGAAACCCCTCACGAGGTTCGTTTATCTGATTTGCCCGAATAGCAAATTATTGTAATGGAGCGCCAAATGAGAAATTTTAATCGTGATTAAGCTGTCGTACCATAACTCACAGATTGGGAGTTTCTCATACATCAATATACCGCGTTATTCAACATTTAAAAAAAACCAACGATCATAGCAGACGCCGTGGGCAAGGAAGGTACTGAGGAACAACAGCGATCCACGATCGTTTTATTATGTTGCGTGCTTTGAGCGAACGCTTCGTAACAGCAAGAAATCCAAAATTTTGCATACCCAGATGACATCAACATTATAAGTAGAACAAAAAGGGAGGCCTCTAACGAACTAGAAAAAGCGGTTCAAGAAATGGGTTTGGAAATAAACGAACAAAAAACAAAGACACTGGTTGTAGTACTAAACGCAGGCGGAAGAAATAGAGTAGGTCAACATCTTACTATAAACGACTATAATATAGAAGTAGTATGGGAGTTCATATATCTAGGCTCCCAAGTAAATAATGGAAGAAAAACCGAAGAAGTAAAGCGAAGAATATTTATAGCTAATATATGGAGTTGAAAAACAACTAAAGTCACCAAATCTCTCACGAAAATCTAAATGTATAATATACAGGACACTAATAAGACCAGTATTAACGCATGCCTCCGAAACGTGGACCCCAAGCAAATTGGATGAAAACCGCCTGGAAATCTTTGATAGAAAAATATTTGGCCCCATCCAAGAAAACCAAGTATCGAGAAGCAGATTCAACCACGAATTGTATGAATTATATGAAGATGCTGATATAGTAAAAACGATAAAGCTAGGACGATTAGGATGGACAGGGCATGTACTAAGAATGAACGACAAAAGGCCTACAAAATACTAAGAGCAAGACCCGATAAAAGTCGAGGAAGAGGCACACCAAAACTGCAATGGATAGATGGTGTAGAAAAGGACTTGAAGAACATAGGAGTGATCAGTTGGGAACACCGAGCCCAAGATAGAGACGGATGGTGGAGAATTCTTGAAGAGGCCAAGGCCCAACCAGGGTTGTAGCGCCACCGATGATGATGATGATGACACCGGTCCCCCCACAGGAGTTATATTTAAGAGCTTCTTAGCGGTTCAGGCTCTCTACTATATATACCAATATTGATCGGTCATCTACGCCCTGTTCAGTATCGATAGACGATACGTGAAGGTAGGATGTCGATCACATCATTTACTTCATTCGTTTATTTCCATTTTAGTCATTTTATGTTTCCCATTCCTTTTGCAATGTTCATGAAATATCTAAAATGCAAAAATCGTGTTAAGCAAACATATATTTTGTCTTTTATAATATAAATGAAGCAATAAACAGATAAGTAATAAAAATAGTAGGTTAACTATAGTTTAATTAAACCTGTGGAAGGGTGGAGTTATTCCAGTTTCAATCAAAACCATCGAATTTTTTGTATCATTCGTTCACTCTATCTCAATAATATAGCCGCACCTGCGTTTCTAGAGCGAAATGATGAAATGATTGATACAAAAAATTCTCTTTTTTTAGTTAATTACGCATCGATCGAATCATCTGAAAATTAACGTATGACACGCCCAATTTACTCCATAACCACCTGCAAATTGAACTCGAGAAATTGCGTGTAGACCCTCTAACGAATATTATGTGTAATTTTTATTATGGGGCCTGTTTATTTTGTATTAAATTGTTGCAAAATTGGTATTATTTAACCTAAATGATAATAAAAATGAAATGACCTTGTTTAATGATGTAGCAGTGATGCGAGAATTCCTAGAATCGGAATCTGAATTATGTTGTGTTTCCATATTAGCGAGATAGTCCTTATAATCTGTCACGGTGTTGTCTCGATTAGATACGATCCTTCCGATTTTAAATTGTTTACGGAATACCAGTTGCGTTTTGTTGATGCCAGTGTTACCATTTATCTCAAGAAATAGTTTCCGTGAACAGGGTATCTGGCAGGGTGTATACTTTCCGAAAAACAGGGAAAACCTGGAAAAGTCAGGGAATTTGATTTTGGTCATGGAAATCAGGAAAAGTTAGGGAATTTATAAATCTATAAAAAAAGTCAGGGAAAATTTATTAAAACTACTTATATCCAAAGATTTTCTCATCTTGCGCCCCCCGCTCGTCAAAAAATGTTTTACATTTGCTCCCCCCATTCATCAATTTTCATTTTTTGCAGAAAATTTTCTGAAATGTTTATTGAAAAGTCCTGGAAAACCTGGAAATCAGTGAATTTCAAAATTGTGAATTGGTATACACCCTGGTCTGGTGACTAACTGGATATAGCAACAAATTGACTTCTATACCAAGTACATCCGTGAGATGTAATCTTCCACAGTCTCTTAGGGATGCGTCACCACTAAAATTTCATAGATTTTTTTATCTATCCTTATTTGGGTTTGCAGTTTTAGAGAAATGCTCTTTATTCTGAAAATGAATACTTAAAAATCCAGGGGCATACCTTTAAAATTAAAATTTTGCCTAAGAACATAATTACTATTAGGGATGTATCATTTATGACTGATTGGATCGTTGGGATTCGATCACTTCAAAGTATTAGCTCAGTCAATCGCGGTTTCGATCGTCAGCTCCCTCACTGACATCAAGATTAATTGGTCATGTGCGACCTGCCCAATCAGCATTGATAAGTGATATGTGAGGATGTAAAAGAAGTCACCACCATCGTCTGAAGGACGTGGCACTATTATTTTGTTACGGGCGCCAGCCGCCGCTACCCCCTTTGGCTTAGGGTGGTTTAATTTTACTCTCAGTGGGGTTCTTGTTAAGTTATAAGTCAATCGCACGATTATATTAGTCTATGAATGAAACATATTCACACAAAGATGCAAATTAATGAATGTCTTAAAAATAAAAGGATTATTCTTGGTACTTCCAAATAATTTGACTTCTGATTTTGCGAATGCAGTGAGTCATTTATCTCTCTCTCTCTCTCTCTCTCTCTACTTCCGATTTATGGGGGGCTAATTCTAGCTCCTTATTCTGCATCCAGTTATTTATTTGCTGTAGGGCTTCGTCGCCCTTCCACATCAGTTCATCTTTGTTCCTAGCATTGACCACTACTGCTAGGTCGTCCGCATAAGCTAGTGTATGCACTCCCTCCGGCATTATCTCCCTCAGAACATCATCATACAGTACATTCCACAAAGTAGGTCCCAGAACCGACCCCTGTGGAACTCCAGCTGTAATCTCCATGCAGGTGCCCTTTTCTATGTACAGAGATCTCTCCTCTAAGTAGTTGTCGATTATGTTCAGTAGATACCTTGATATCCCCCTTTTCTGCAGACTCCTTAGTATATGATTCCATGATGCTGTATTGAAGGCATTTTTCACATCAAGTGTGATCAAGACTGCCCACTTACACTCTCTTCGCTCCCTAACTATACTTAACACTTTCTCCACTGCTTGTATAGTTGATTTTCCTTTTCGAAAGCCATACTGATTATCTGAAAGTCCTCCAGACTCCTCCAGTTCCCTTTCCAGCCTATCTCTCACAAGACCTTCGTATAATTTGCCAAAAGAGCTTAGAAGACAGATTGGTCTGAGATTCATATCCTCCGGTTTCCCTTTTGGGATCAGGACTAGCTTTGCCTTCTTCCAGTTTTTTGGGAAGCTTTGCTCTTTGAGGATCCCATTCATTAGGTTAAGCAGAACTATTGGGGCAA